>JALLAR010000056.1:0-30094 GCA_036939335.1 Conticribra guillardii
CCTAACATCATTTAATACTAATTCCTATGAGAATAGTTTCGTAGATCTTTTGTTATAATTTCTTTGCAAGTTCATTGGGCATTAAAATGGGATGGCTTGCGCAGTGGGCTGGCGCGCAACAGAAAAAATAAAACATACAATATGGTAATTATTATGCAGCGGGTGAATGGGCAACGCATGCTGCAGAGCAAGGGCATCCATCCATGCTCACACCCACACAATCATAAAAAGCTCAGCTCGACTATAAAATTCAATAATTCAAGAATGTAATTGATGATGGCAAAAGCCCACAAGGCTAAGGACAGCCAATCGCTGTCACCACTGTCACTCTGTCACCACCAATAGTAACGCCCTGTTAATGTCACCACCATCACTAGATATCCCCTTACCATCGTCGACGTAGGCCGATCTCCATCACCACCAACGCTCCCGCTGAACGACTGATCTCCCTTTGGACAGACGATGTTGCCGACCTCCTCACTCCACACATCTCCGCCATCCAGACATCAGAAACCGGACATTGATGAGTCGGCCACAACATAACAACTATATCATTGCATGCGGAACATCATACAACAATCAACTCTGCCAGGTAAATATTAAATTTGATGAGGTGAGGGCATATTGAAGATTGATTGAGTAGTGGTTGCGGTGTAGAGTGTGATGATGTTGGTTCTGGAGGGGTCAAAACCGCATAGGACACCATATCGTACCACATCTCCCATCTCAACAAACATGGCACATACAAAAATAACCACTTGATGTTTAAATTTAATGTATTAACATAATATGAAACAGTATTATCACATGTATTAAACAATTAATAAACGATTATTTGCTTTTTAAAATCACCTCATTAATATTTTACCCCTTTCCTGCCTGCTCCATTAATTTCAATCACTGGTTGGTGAACCAATGGGGTCAATCGGTTTGGTTCAATTACTCGGGGTCTGATTTTGTAAATGTTGTCAGTAACACTAAAGAGTTCAATGGGTGCTGCTGCGCAGTAAAAGTTTTATGCATGATGTGTATTTTTCTATCATATTATTTTACAATAATGCTGAAATTGTATTTCTTTTTTAAATAGAGTAAGGTTACTCCTACTTCTTTTCGTAAGGCAATAGTATGTACGACAAGAGAGTACTTGGTACAGATGCAATAATAATATTATAACACAATGTTTCACCATTGAAAAAAGATAGGTACGTATCTCTAAAGATAAGGCAATATTGTTAATAGTATTCTTGTAAACTGAAATACTACGTGATCCCATGTAGCACGTTTGATATTTTTTTGTGAAAAATGCCTGGCCGAGACCAGGGACCAAGATTTTTTCAAGCACAACAATTATTTTGACCACCGTTGTCACCAAAGGTCATCCACCATGGTGCTCCACTATTTGAAATGAGAGCACCCTCGACCAAGCCACCTGTGAAGCCACCTTCCAATGCGGTACTGGTGGAATGGTACCGCATGCTCAATATTATATGTGCGCCCGCCCAGAGCAAGAAATAGCTCTTGCACCAAGGTCGAGCTCACGATCAACCACGAAAAGGATGAAAAGCACGACGCCACATGCTTCCTCCACAACTCTCCACCCAACCTCACAAAGCAAGCCCCAATTATCATGGGTCATGGCTGGAGGTGTATACTTTTGCAATGTACCAAACTCGTGGTCCTCAGTGACATAAAAAATTGGCATTGATGGATTTCTGTCATCAACTGCCTGTGAATATCATGGTCAAGTTTCAATACAGTCAATGTTTTTGTTGAGTAATGCAATGCTAAATGGTTTATTCGTTTATCTCGCTGTAATATATTTAATACACTCACCACAGGTTCATAATTTCCTCCATCTCCACCCAACCTAGTAATATCAGGGCTGAGATGATATTGTCCAAGAGGATCTGGGTCTACTTGCCAATATTGGCCATTTGCATAATCTTCGCAGCTTATATCTTTTAATAGAATGAACAAAATGATAATGGAAGAGATAAAGGATTAGATAAAGCGGGTGTTTGAATGTGAAATAAACCAAGCATAATATTTCTCACATGTGCCACATGGTGTTTTTATTCCCAAACAAAAGAATGCCTAGCAATTGGAAAAGTAATATGGTGTTTAAGATGGCGATACAATTCAAATTATAAAAAATCTCACATCTTCCCCAGAGCAATTCATCATGGTGTTAGAAAGTAACATTCTGTAGTCAATGGTATAGCCATTTTTGTCGAAATAGACATCATATGCGCCTCCTTTCTTCTCGTGCATCTCAGAATTGGAAATGTAAACATACCCTCCATTTTTCAAAGGAGTGACATTGGAACCATCGGGCATTGGGTGAAATAATAGATCGGAAGATCCATTAGCAAATTCCACATTTTTATTCACTCTTGCAATCACTTGAATGGACATTCCTGTACTGAGTTTCACTCCTACGTCATTGATGATTTCCGTGAGATTGCCTCTTTGGAATGTCACAGCAGTTGATGAAGTTGGTTGGTCAGTCTTGTCTTTTTGACTGGTCAAAATGGATTGGGGTTCACTTGGAAAGATACTTGGTTCGATATGAATAGAAGGAGGATTGCTTGGAGAAAAAGTTGGCTTGGCTGAGCTTGAAGGTGATTCGCTTCATAAAAAACTCGGACTGAATGAATTAGACGTTGATGGCAACTCACTGAACACATCACTAGGGCGAGAAAGGAGATCACTAGGTTGAAAACTTGGAGCAGATGATGGATCTGCTGCATGACTATGACTAGGTGCATCTGTGATTGACGATTGATGTAGAAGGAGGATAGCTCTGAGAATCAAATGGCAACACCGATGTGGAGGGCAATGCACTGAGCAGATCACCAGGCTGAAAATTTGGAATAGATGATGGGTCTTCTGTATACATGAGAGTAGGTGCACCTGTCTTCTGGCTAGGAATAGAAGTTGGTGATGGTATACTTGGGACTGACGATGGCACCACTGATGAAAATGGCACTGAACCTTCAGTTGGCATCATAGAAGGTTGTGTTGCTGGATGTGCTGTTGGATGAACTGTTGGATGTCCTGTTGGTGGACTGGAGCAAAGACCGTTTGTACATTGGCAATCTTGGACAAATTCATTGTTCAAGCACGAGATTCTCCTCAGAAATGAGTCACAAGAAGATGGTCTGCCAAGACAGCGTTTGTCTACCCAGAAACAAGCCATGTACTCATTGTTGTAGCAGGTGTTTTGATCCAAAAACAAATTGCAAGCCAAATCGCTTCTGGGTAGACAGCTCTTGACTTCATTTTTCTCAAGCCGTTGCAGTTGGCAATGGCCAAATGCAAACATGTTGAGCGCAAGAGGAGCAAAAGGATGATATGTTGAACATCCATGTTGATATATTTCTTGTTCTGCAATTGGAAACGAAACTGGTTTTTGGTGCCTTCGTTACCCGTGAACTCATCGAGCGAGAATGATTCAAGAATGTTTCATCCATTTTGATGTTCAAATTTACCGTAGACTCAACCAACTAAATAATAGTCAACTCTCCCAATGACATGACTCATAGACATACATGTAAGGAAAAGAAAACAAAAGCGCATGGTATCACGAGTCGTGGTTCATTTTAAAGTTTTTCCCCCGTGAGATAAAAAACATGTGTGTGACATTGACCCGAAAGACAAAGCAAAGGACACTGCTAGAGTGTGTAGCATATCAGATGCGTTTATATTGTTTAGTAAGATTGATTGTGACATATTATTTTTTGACATTTCTAGAAAACAAATTGACTGCTATGGCTCAAAAGAAAATGAATTGTGAACTCAGGTGATTTTTGAAAGAGTTCTAGCAATGTACTATCCTGCCAAGTAGCTTGTGTGAGCTATCATGTGTTCTTGTTGCACAATGCCCATGTCGTGATCGATGCTCTCTTATGCAAGACCGTTGTGTCTCAAGAGTGCCTCAGGACTCGGTTCTCGACCCCTGAAACGTTTGAAGACATCCATAGGTGCAATACCACCACCAAGACTCAACTATTGGATAAGAAAAACAAAAAAGACGGAGAAGATCGAGTGAGATAAAGAATGTAAGAAAAAGTTACAACTGCATGCTCCATGCAATCACATAAATTTGCCATCATTTCAAAATTTGACTCACAACAGTGTCTCTGAATCTTCTTCCAACCTCCTTCACACCCTCCTCATTATCCAAGCCCACGTCTTCAAATGCTCCGAAAGCGTCGGCACTCATGACCTCCGCCCACTTGTACGAATAATATCCAGCAGAGTACCCTCCGGCAAAGATATGGCTAAATCCACACAAGAATCGGTCCTCTTCTACTGGCAAGGAATACGGAGTGTAAATCTGCGCCATGCGACGCTGCACATCAAAAATTGATTCACTGCCCTCTGGATCATAATTGGAATGCAATTCCAAATCCAACTGGCCAAAGAGTAATTGGCGGCAAGCCATCATTCCAGCACCAAAGGTCTTTTGATCAATAAGTTTTTGGAACATTTCCTCTGGGAGTGGCTCTCCAGTTTCGTAATGCTTGGCAAATCCATAGACGGTGGGTTTGTCATAGCACCAGTTCTCCATGAATTGAGATGGGAGTTCTACAGCATCCCATTCGACTCCATTGATTCCAGCAACATCTCCAATGGTAGCACGAGTCAGCATGTGTTGCAACCCGTGTCCAAATTCATGGAAGAGGGTCTCAACCTCCCGGAATGTCATGAGAGATGGTTTATCCCCCACCGGAGGAGATCCATTGCATGTCAAGTAAGCCACGGGAATATCAATCCCAAGCGCCTCGGACTTGCCCACACAATCACCCATCCATGCTCCACCCCTCTTATCCGCAGGCCTAGAATACGGATCCAAATAAAAACTGGCAATGTGCTTTCCCTCATTGGCCTTATCATGAACCGTAAAGAATTGCACATCGGGATGCCAAACTTCCTCCGATCCATTCGCTTCCCTCACTTCAATATCGAAAATACGCTCCACCAATCCAAACATGCCCTTGAGCACGGCATCCAATGCAAAGTAGGGGCGAAGTTCCTCCTCTTTCAAATCAAAGGTGCGTTCCTTAAGTCGTTCCACCCAGAAGGATGTGTCCCATGGCTGGAGTTTTTCGAGGTTGGATTCGGAGTAGTCATCTCCGCCTTCGGCACGGGCTAGATCGGTGGCGGCAGCGAGTTCTTTTTGTGCGGCGGGGAGGGCTTTCTCGAGAATGAGGTTGGAGAGGTCGGTGATGGATTGGACATTGGGGGCCATTTTGGAGGCGAGACTTTGTTCTGTGTTGGGAGGAAGTGTGATTGATGTTGGTTTCGATTGGAATTGTATTGAAAGAAGAGAGACAAGGTTGCATCAGAAAAAAGAGATTACAAGAACACGACTTTAATAAAAATGCAATAGTGCCACCGAGTTGAATTAGAGAGGCGTAAACATCAAATGTTCAATGGTAAACTTACCAGCAAAATTGTCGAACCCAAGCAAACCCGACATCTCCTTCCTCAACTTCAACATTTCATTAATAATGAGCACATTATTCTTTGAAATCTTGGCCTTCTCCTCCCCTCCTTCCTTCTTCTCCGCAGTTGCCTCCTTCGCCTCGGCAGCAGCCTCCGCAGCCTCCGCGGTAAACTCCGAAGCCCGTGTCAAATATCCCAAATACACCTTCTTCCTCAATTCCCGATTGGGCAAATGCTGCATCGCCGCGACATAACTGGGCCCATCCAGAGAAATCCTCCATGGACCCGCCTTGGCGTCCACCTCGACCTCGCTCAATCGCTTCTTCTCCTCTTCATCGTCTCCCGCCTCCTTGACCAAGTGAGCGTGATGGATCTGCGCCCACATTCCCAAGGCACTCTCTGGAACACCCTCGACATCGCTGGGATCTTCGACATGCAAACCAAATGCCTTGGTGGCATCCAAGACATTGTTTCCAAAGGCATTGGACAATTCCGCAAAACGGAGCTTCATCTCGTTGAAACGGACCTGTTCGGGAGAACCAACGGGAAGACCCACGCCCTGCAAGGTCATGGAACGGAGGTTGTTCGAAATGGCCCTCTGTTTCTGCGCCAATTCAAAGTCGCCCTCTTTCTCCTCGTCGCTGCCATCGTTGGAATTGCCGGCCTCCCACGACTTTTGCACCGCGAGCAAGGCATCGTACAGCACCTTGCTCTGCCCAAACTTCATGCTCGCCTGCACCACGCTCGGCTGGTTCTCCTCGTACGCCTTCCTCAACTCGTCCGTATTCTTCACCCCGTTCAAATGACCGGCGATGCCCCATGCAAATCCCAGTGGATGCTGCATCTTTTCCAATGCGGGGAGAACTTGTTCGTACGAGGGTGCGGATCCGTTTTCGATGGCGGAGGAGAGGGAGGATTCCATGGAGGCGAAATCGGTTTCTAGTTGGGAGAGGATTGATTTCATGGCGGGTGTGAGCTGGGAGGGTTCGATGGAGGTGAATTTGGGGAGGGCGGTGTGGTCGAGGAGGGGGTTGGCCGTGGTGGCGGTGGGGATATCGGCGGTGGAGGACATTTTGCAGGTCGTGGCGGAAGAGGCGGCGCAATCTTGTTGTTGTTGTTGTTGTTGTTGTTTCTGTTGATAAATTGATTTATTGTTCAAAGCACTGCGAGTAGAAGAAGCAGTGGCGGCGGCAGCGTGGGAGGAAAAGGCGCGGACGCAAAAGAGACTGAGTTTGCTTGGTGATGCCAGGAGTGTGGCCATTGCCAGAATGGAAATTTTCATGTTGTGCGTGTATTGTAGTGTGCGTGATTTACCTAGTCGCTGTATTTTGTGAGTGGAATCGAGCGAGATGGAAGATGAAAGAACAAAAAAATATGTGAGCGAAAATCTGCGAAAATGCACGCGAAGGATCCAAACGGATCCAAAAAAAGATTTTTCTCGGCGCGATGATTCAGACTTTTTTGGTGGCCTGTCAGCCATATACAACGTGGGAATTAGTATTTTACGAAATAGTATCCTACGCATCCAATAAATAATTGACGTGGCCACAAAAGAAGCAACTCTTCCAAGGAACAAAAAATGCACATGATACTACGACATACGATACGACACGACGATGACTGTGTTTCTGACAGTTTCTGACGATGACGGCGCATCGAGCGGCAGTACAACGCAACCAAACCAGAACAAAGACAGCCAGCAACATCATCATCATCACATCATCGCACAACACAAGAAAGAACAAGAGAAATGCACATCCTGCTGCACTGATCCCTGACATTATTTATTCGACGAAGTCGACAATCTATTTCATCACAGAACAAGCATTATTTTATCACGCCTGGACATCCCAAAGTAATGGAGTAAATAATAGTGCGATACAACAAGATGAAATTCACCCAAGCAATTGCCATGGCCTTGGCCACAATGCCATCCGCTTTTCCCATGGTGTCGTCGTTTCTAGTACCCCCCTCTTCATCAGCTCTACTACTACCAAATAATTCTCGTGCATCATTCTCCCTATTTGAATCGACAACCAATGACATTGACAGCAGCAGCAGCAACGAAGCAACATCAGTATCCACAGCAACAGCAACAGCAACAGCAACAGCAGAAACAACCATGAAACCAAGACCCACCATGCCCACCCACTCTCCAGCAACCAAACTCCAAAATCAAATTTACAATTGGCGCAATTATCAAATCCGCTACCAAGTCTCTGGACCAGAAAATGCCGATCACACACTATTGCTAGTTCATGGACTATTTGTCAATTCGGATCATTGGCGCAAGACTCTCACGGGGCTTCACACACTGAGCCAGGAAATTGCATCGGGAGAGGAAAAGAAGGAGGGCAGTGCTACCAGTAGTGTTGATTACAAGACTTGTCGAGTGTACGCCATTGATTTATTGGGGAGCGGATGGTCCTCCAAACCGAATAGAGACGATGTCAATGCCAGATTGGTTAGTGGAGAGAATGGCCGTTTTTCGGATTGCGATTCCACCTGTTATCGGGAGCTGAAATCAGGTCCGGATAGCACAGCAAACAAAACCAAAACCAATCTCCGCAAAGTACGATCCAATGCAATCTTGGCAAATGTTCCATTGGGAACGCCAGCCGGAGGAAAACGAAGTGCGTCGGCATTGGAATTGCGTCATCCCCTCCGAAGCCCTTATAATTTTTACACGTGGGCGGAACAAATTGCCGACTTTACCCATGATGTCATTCATGCCGACTACTCTCGAGCAACAGCAGCGACATCAACCCCGCCCAAAGTGACGCTGGTTGCCAACTCCATTGGTACCATGTCATCCCTCCAATCCATACTCGATGAACCATCGCTCTTTAATGGATGCTTCGTTATCAACCCCAACTTTCGCGAACTTCACTCGGCCGAAGTGCCATTTTCTGGACTCACCATGCCATTGGTTCGTCGAATCCAATCTCTCCTTCGCACCAAAGGCCATGGTCTATTCACCTCGCTCGCCACCAAGGAAACAGTGTCAAAGATATTGCAAGAGCCATATGCAGTGATTGATGCCATTGATGACGAGTTGGTGGACGTATTATTAACTCCATTGCTGACGGAGGGAGCAGATGACGTCGTGTTCGATACACTGTCGTACTCGGCGGGGCCATTGCCAGAGCAACAGCTGGGTTCTCGCAATTTTCCCATCAAGGATTGTCCGGTGTGGGTGGTGTATGGGAAGGATGATCCTTGGACTCCGCCCAAGAGGGTGGAGAATTTGAAGGATGTGGGGGGTTATGGGAAGAGTATTAGTGGAGGTGGTGGAATGTTTGGTGGACCGGTGGAAAAGATTGTGGGGTTGGAGGGCGTGGGGCATTGTCCTCATGATGAGAGTCCGGAGGTTGTGAATAAGTTGATTTTGGAGTTTTTGGACAGATTGTCACCTCAGAAATAGATTTTAAAAAAGATGGTAGGATCTGGGATTGTTCAAATTCTCTATACATTTTTTGTTCACACTTCATTTTTTTAGGGGGAGCTCCCAATTTTCTTTATGGCAGTTGAAAATTTACGCATGTCTTTCTTTTTTAAAGACAACTAATGTTATTGACCATGTACTGTATGTTGGGCAATTCCATGATGACGCGTTGCTCCAACAGTTCAATTCTATTTTGACCTCGAACATTATTTTTTGACATAGCGAACTCTTTTGAAACAAATTATTTAAGTCATGGAAAATGCCATCTACAGATTAAGTTGCACCCCCACCACACCTTCTTCTTACAGGTGCATTTCTATTATTTTACCAAAGATGAAAATACAACCCCACAAATTTACGGCATTTCTGCATCTTTGAAACAAACGAAAGCAAAAATAATGACAACGAGAAAACTATTTTGTCGTTTAGCCATATGCCATATTCAGCCCAAAAATGGAACCACATTGCTGATGGTTACCACTGCCAAATTGATTGTTGAGTTATTGTTTCTGTGTAGTAGTAGTAGCTACCCATACAATCACATAAGAAGATTCATTGCCTCTATCTTGGGACTGACTGTATCCATTATTTTTTATTTTTCAATGGCTTGTTAGCAAAGGCAGTGCGCATGTCATGTAAGTTGATCAGCAATTTTTTTTAATGGAGATGATGACGTCGCAACGAACGAATGATGGGATAACGGGTCACAATGGGTTCTAAAACAGGTCCAAATCGGCGCGGATAAAAGAATTATTAAAATAATAATAGTAATGTCCCGCGAAAAGATCGCATTTATGTAGTACCTACTCCTACTATGTACTACATATGTAGAGAATCTTTGCTCGCCAAGATGTCTTCGTGCGTTGGAGACTGTTGGAGATGATGGTTGGAGCACAAGCGAACACAAGACTTAGTATCGTAATTCGAATCTCCATTGCCGTTGTTCTGCCGTTATTGTAGTAGCCCAATCCATCTCCCACCGTTCGCTCCCGCTCCATCAGTATTACTTATTCACAGTGTGCGCGTGAGTCTCTCGGCAGCACACATTACTTTTACAAGCGGTATCTATCTAGAACGACTCACGGCTGTGTCATCGCGCGGCTGTCGGTCTATCGTATACACAAGGACAACCAATGGGCAACGAATTATCAGGGAGTTCCCGAAGAGGAAGGTCGTCGAGGAAAGGAGGTGAGAAATTATTATTGCGAGAGTGAAAAAGGGAGGGAGATTTGATTTTGCAATGGGCAGCGGCAATTCATCCATCATTATTTTTTCATGTGACGGTAATCGCATCTATCGGCTGCTGACGACTTGACGAGAAACTGCTGCGTAGTAGTCTAGTTTATGCTCTATCTTGATGGACAATGCCGCGCCGCACTGCTCGAAGATTTTCATCACATTCTGTTGCTAAAATATATGTTGGAAATGTTGTCTTGCTTTACCTCGTACTTTACGTGTGCAACGAACTTGAATGCACACAACATTATTATTTACCTACCCTCAAAAGGAACTCAATCTGACATCGCGTACACCCCCACTCCCGCCTCAACTCCAATCCCCGAAGAGGCACAAAAGCCACAGGACGTGTCCGTGACCAGCAACTCTTCCAACAAACACACAGTCACCCCCACTGCCTCGTCCCACGGCGCCTCCAAAAGCAAAGACACCACTGCCACTGTCACCAACACTACCACCGAAAAACAGTCCAACCCCTCTAATAATGAAAAGGTCATGGCCATGGAAACCAGCGCCGTGACCCTCGGAGACGCCAACATCTCCAAACGCCGCGACATCCACCCCAACCCCGTCATGATCACCGACACCCTCTCCGACGTACGAATCAAATATCACATCAACCCCAAAGAAATCGGCCACGGCCACTACGGCGTCGTCCGAAAATGCATGGACCGCGAAACCAAAGTCTGGTATGCCATTAAATCCATTCGAAAAAGCAAAGTCGGCAAGGTGGACGTGTTGAAACGCGAGATTGCACTGCTGAAGGAGGTGAATCACCCCAATATTATCCAATTGATTGAGGTTCACGAGGATCAAAAGTATTTGCACTTGGTGACGGAGCTGTGCACGGGGGGAGAGTTGTTTGATCGAATTATCGAAAAGACGCAGAGCGATGAAGGGCATTTTTCGGAGAGGGATGCCGCCAATATTGTCAGATGTATATTGGATGCTATTGCGTATTGTCATGATGTCAAGGGGATTGTGCATAGGGATTTGAAGCCGGAGAACTTTTTGTTTTCCACTCCGGAGGAAGATGCGGTGATTAAGATTATTGATTTTGGACTGAGTCGTCATGATGATATGCAGGCGGGGATTATGAATACCAAGGTTGGGACTCCGTACTATGTGGCTCCGGAAGTGTTGAATAGAGAATATACCAAAAATTGTGATATTTGGTCGATTGGCGTGATTACTTACATTTTGCTGTGTGGATACCCGCCATTTTATGGGGATACGGACAATCAAATTTTTGATTCCGTTAGAACAGGAAGGTTTGATTTTCCGTCTCCTGATTGGGATGGAATTAGTGATGCGGCGAAAGATTTCATTTGTTCATTGTTGAAAAGAGATCCTTCCCAGAGGTACGTCATGGCAGTCAAGAAACGCTGTTCGCATTTTGTGCATGAATTATAGCTCACTCATGCAACGCCCTGATTTTTACTTTAATTTACTTATTCAGAGCAAGTGCTTCTCAAGCCCTGAAGCACCAATGGATTAAAGAAATGGCAGACAACGTCAAATCTAGCAACAAGGGCAAACGCAATCTACGACAGAGTTTGATTTTCTCTGCTCAATCAGTAACCTTCAAAAAATACCGTGGAATGCAAAAATTGAAAAAGGCAGCTGTCACATATATTGCTACTCATGTTGTAAGCGAAGACGTATCTGCGCTGGAGGATGTCTTTAAAAAGATCGATGTCAACCGAGATGGAACCATTACTTTAGAAGAGCTCAATTTGGCGTTGAAGGATGGTGAGTAAACATAATATTATATTCATGCTGATACTTATTTCCCACTCAATCGTGGCGAACAATCTTCTCACACTCTGCCCTATCACGACAATCCCCCCGACCCATAGTGCGATTCCTCCCCAATCTCACTTCCGACTTACGGGCCTTAAGGGACGACCTTTCCCTTTCAGGCGAGGACTCTCTCAACTGGCGAGACTTCATTGCCTCCATGCTGGATAAGAGTCTTGTCATGAAAGAGGACAATCTTCGCATGGTGTTTGAGCATTTTAAGAAATCTGATAAGGATTACATACTCATGTCTGATATTATTGATTTGGTTGGGGGTGAGAAGCAGGCTATGGAAATTATGACTTCCGTGGATGCCAACAATGACGGAAGGATTGATTTCAATGAATTCCGGAGGATGATGGAAGAGGAAAAGTTTCATTAGAGGTGTGGGTTTCGTGGATAGCAGATGCATTGGTGTCATGTGTCTTCGAAATATTGATCAGGTGGTTGTTTGGATGTTTGTGCCTAATAATTCATTTCTGTAGCATGTCCAAATAATAAAATTTTCTTGTTATTGTGATTGCGATTGTCATTGGTTGATGAGCACACACGAAGGCGGCCACAAAATACACAAAGATTAGATACCATACTGTTTGCATATGACACTCCATGAAATGTATTATGATAATAAATTATTCTTGTTATTGTGATTGCGATTGTCATTGGTTGATGAGCACAAACAAAGCAACCACAAAAAACAAAAAGATTAGATACCATACTGTTTGCATATGACACTCCATTAAATATATTACGGGCAGTGTGGTGTCATGACGATACATCATAATAAATGCACAAGGACAACGGCAATAAGTATGAATGAAACAATCAATGCTTGGTCTTATGATTAGACTAATATATGATGGTCAAGATTGTTCCCTGCGCCATAGTTGAGGTGGACAGTAGCCCCCAAAGTAGGTGCATGATGGTGCTGCAGACTGCAGATGTGGCTGCACACTGTTTATCATTAGTAGGCATCCAATACAATGCTTTGTAGCTTGCACTCGAAAAGGAGTATTTGGTATCATAATGTTACATTGATTCGTTATTTTAGCATTAAAATATATTACTGTTTGTGACTGTTTGATTATAGTTTACACCAAAACACAACATTATCGTTAAAGAGAATATCCAATTGTATTCCCCGCCCCTGAACAACATCTAAACCTGCATCAATAAAACCACCAGCACCACTCAGTCCACCAACATTGAACAAACTTGTGTCATGAACAATACAGCATTCCTCCATCACTCTCCCATTCACATCACAGGGAAACTCCAATTGTGCACTTCATTTGATGGCATCACAACCCCCCTTGAACTTGAACCTGCAGCTGCAGCTCTGCAGCGTAAAATAATGGACTACAACAAGCCTCACTTTTCATCTTGATATGAATGAAAAGAAGATAATCGCACAGACTAAGTGGGGTTAATACTTGCGTAGCCTCTTGCTACACATGTGTGCACAATATCAATACCATGATACCATACCAGGTTAGGGTCTTCCAGAGGAGTGACTCAAGACTCAACTGTTTAGTTTCAATTTCTGTGTTTGCCGGGTTTTTTGTGTAAACAGAGAAAGTATAATTCGGCTCATAACCCATTGTTTCGAGCTCCACCCAAGTCTTCGAAACTTCACGTTTCGCTCGAAACAGAATATCAGGGTCTTGTCTCGCTCTTGTCGTGAACATCAAAAAATAAAAAATATCATAAGCTTTTATTATTATTATTATTTATTTTGTTCGGGCCGCCCTTCAAAGCAAGAAGAACGCATCCATCCAACGCAATAAAGTGCCCAACATCTCCCTCAGTTTTGTCAACCCGGCCCGCACTAATCAATTCGCAGCACAGTAATCCTATCCATCATGCCGCGCAATCAAGGAACGTCGCGGAAGGGGAAACCCAAAAAAGACATGAGATCTGCTGGATTTGGAAGAGCTCTTGAACGGTGCGTTTTGTTCAGGTAGTAGCAAGTGGGCATTGCAGCGAGTGATCACCTCGTTGCATCACACTCAGCGCCGATTGCGGGGACACAAAATAATGAGAATGAAAGATAAAAGAAAACGAATGAGGAAATTTATGTTTAACTTTTCAAATCTATCCGAGAAACATTCTTTGATGATTAACATCTCTGTGGTTCTGACGTTTTCTCTCTTCGTGTGCCTCATCGGAGTGATGTCCTGCGCTTACTTTGTCCATATTATATTCATGTACTGTTCTTTGTGAATGCGGACTTGATGATTGTGCTGTTGATATTGATATTGTTTTATTTCAATCATTTGAAATCTATGAGAAAAGCGAGGGATGATTAATAACCAAATTTGAACCTGAACATCCTTGACGACAAAAATTCTTGATCGAATTAAACTGACGTTTTTCCTTGTGGGGGCGATAATGCTGTTGCTGGTTTCTTGGTTTTGAGAGGGGGATTGTCTCGAGAGTAACAACGGATGAAGATTATTTTACTTCTATACTTAGACATGTCTGAACTAACGTTGAAGAGACATTGATATGTCTGACGTTGTTACTATTACCTTCTCTTGATAGTGCAATGTTTTGTTGATTGTTGTATTTTTTGGCTTACATTGTCTGCTGCTGGCATGCTCACATGGTGTAAGAACGAAGGAGGAAATTTATGTTTAACTTTTCAAATATATCCGAGAAACATTCTTTGAAGATTAACATCTCTGTGGTTCTGACGTTCTTAACATTATCAACGAGCTGTCACATTTTTTTGCAATATTGGCCATGACGAATAACCTTTGCGTTTTTTTCTTGATTGGGGCATACTGTCCCATGGAAGTATAATCTTTGAGATCGGAGCCAATAGTTTTTGTTGCATACTCTCTTTTCTATGTGTTATAGCTCTGTCACTGCAGACATCTCACATCTTGTTTCGTTCTAAATTACTTTATTTATAATTCGACAGCTCCACAGAGAAAAGATTCATACCCAAAGAAAATGGAAAATCAGCACACGCACAAGGTATGATATCCAGTGGTGCCAAATCCATTGGTATTGAAGCGGAAGTTCCAGAAGGTTCTAAAATGAAGTCCCTCTTGGAAATGGATGATCTATCTGATTTCCTCTTGCAGGCGCAGTTAGCTAACAAAGATTTTCAATCAGAAAGAGAGCAGTGAGTATATTTTGCATTGCAGCTGTCACGATTTTCTTTTGCACTCTAAAATATCTTACGTGGTTATCTATCTATCCATCTTCAACAGGTTTCTCAACCTTGATTCTGTTGGACACGAATATGCACCCCCGCGCCAGCCCACAGTCTCATTTCAGGACGAACAATCATCTCGTGCTGCGGAAAATACCATTCGTGAGAAATTCGCTTTTCATGAGCTAAGTGTCCCCCGACGACCCAAATGGATACCTGGCGTCACAACCCCTGAAGAGCTGGAGGCCATGGAAACCGAAACATTCCTGGAATGGAGACGTGGTATCGCTTTTAGAGAGGAGGAGATTGCAGCATTGGCATTTGCTTCCAATGGAGGCGGCGTGGGTGGAGCGTCAGTCACTCCATACGAAAAAAATTTGCACGTGTGGAGACAATTATGGCGTGTGTTAGAGCGATCGAGCATAGTTTTACAAATTGTAGATGGAAGGAATCCTCTCTTCTACCTTTCTGAGGATTTACGGAAATATGCTATGGATGAATTGGGAAAGCCAATGTTGATGATTGTCAACAAGAGTGATTATTTAACTGAGCGCCAACGAAAAGTGTGGAGCGAATATTTTACAAAAATGGGTGTTGATCACTTGTTTTTCTCGGCATACGAGGAACAGAAGAAAATCGACAAAGCGGCATCTGATGCTAGGAAGGGAGAGGTTACTGAAGAGGAATCTAAGTTCGTCTCTGATGATGAAGGCGATTCTGATGAAGTAGATGATACATCAGATCCTGTAAAGCCTCTCGATGAAGAATCACAGGAGGTGTCTACAGTGCTCCCAAGTCATGATGAATTGTTGGGAATCACAAATCCATTGACTCGGGAGCAACTTATTAACGCTCTCACTGCATTTGCTGAAAGTCATGGATGTGTACCTGACAAGAAGTATGATGATCGCATTCAATACGGAATGGTCGGATTTCCAAATGGTAAGCATCTCAGTTCCTGCTTTCAGTTTTCGAATTGCTTCACTTCTCTAACAACCAGCGTGTCTGTTGTGAATTAAGTTGGTAAATCCTCTGTCATCAATGTCCTCATCGGCAGCTCCAAAAACCTCCACGGCGTTGTCCGTGTTGGTGTCGCGGCACAGCCAGGTAAAACGAAACATTTCCAAACTCTCCTTCTACCAGACCGCGCTGACATGATGCTTTGCGATTGTCCTGGTCTTGTCTTCCCAAGTTTCGTTTCATCTGGTGCTGATATGATTGCTGCTGGAGTATTCCCCATTGCACAAATGCGTGATCATTGGCCAGTCGTGGGATTGATTTGTAAGAGAGTTCCAAGGGAAGTATTAAATGCTCATTACGGTATACATATCCCCGAGCCCTCAGTGCACGAGATGAGGGAGAAAGGGATAGATCCAAAAGATCTGCCAACACCATCTGCAGAGGAATTACTTGGAACATACTGCATAGCAAGGAGTATGCTTGCAGCCGCCAGTGGTGTTCCAGATTATCAAAGGGCATCAAGAATAGTTGTGAAGGATTACAGCGAAGGAAAGTTACTGTACTGCCATGCTCCACCGCCATCAGACGATGGGGAGGTATTGATTAAAGAAGAAGAATATATGCGCGAGACGCTGAAAACAGCGATTCACAACACCAACAACGACAAAAAGTTGCAAAAGTTGTTGACATTAGAAGATACCATGACCAAAACAGAACAAGCCATAGACGAGGACGATGATTTCAACGATTTTGATAGTATATTAGGTGCATTAGATGACGAAGATGGAAAAGATGGCAAAGGCGAGAAACGTGGCAAGGCACACAAATCCATTAAGGTACGTTGTCAAAACTACTGTTCCAAACAGCATTTTCTGATACATGTCTTGTATAGACTCAGTCTTGCTCATTCTAATTAAATGTTCGTTCATACCATCCTCTCAACAGAAATGGGGTAAAAAAGGACGTAAATTAAGGAACAAGGACCCCTATAATTGCCACCCAGACCTAGATAACGCTGTTGTTGGTTCTACTGTTAGCAGTGGTGCCGTTACCAATGCCGGTAAATATGGTTCTTCTGGATATACACGTGCAAGTTATGCAGGAGCAAAGGCCGCAACACCGTTCGAGGGAAGTGCCAATAGACCTGTTAAGAGTAACAAATAAACAAGTGTAAATTATGTTTGTTTTAAATTCTAGCTTTTTAAAGGAGAAACCAAATTCACTAAGTAGTAATACACTGCCATAGGCCACATTGATGGAAATGATGCATTTTTATTTGAATGAAGTGAATTCATGTAAATTATGTTATTGGTGCACATTTTTTTGTTTCAAATGTAAAATACCTTGTCAATGTCATAATTCACGATGCAGAAACGGTGCACTCTTTTTGACGGAACTCCACACTGCAATGCGAAACGGGTGCAAAATAATGTTCTACCCAAGTAAATTCTTGGGTGCATTCGACACCTTTTCGTTCCGCCTTATCCAATGTTCAATCGCCTCGGACAATATCTGATTGCCGCCTCCACAAACGACGACAACAGATATCACCCAAGGGAAAGACCCGTGCATGGCTATATTGATCCATTCAAGCAAGCTTGAGTCGAGTTTAGCCATTGCTTCGCCTCGCGTGAAACCATGAAGGTCAAGAAAAAGGGGTTGCAGTGCATGCAATTTGTGTTTGCGAAGAACGGAGGGTTTATGAGACTTGTATAAATTTTTCACTTCTCCTACTTGTAGAACAAAGCGCGACTTGCCCGCCTTGCATTCCTTGTTATCGTTGCTAGGATTGTCTAGAAGTGGAGGCTTCACTGCAGGCTTCGCGGGGCATGATTTTTGTTTTGGCGGAGTTCGTTCCAAGTTCAATTCGTTCAAGATTCGCCGGATTTCTTTGAATGATTCGTCACCTTCTTGAAGCACCAATGAAAGCTTTTTTGAATGTTCTTCCCGGTCGTCTTTCGCCGTCGACTTCAAATTCAGTTCCAATGGTCTGTTCTTCGATTTCTTTTTTCTCGTCTTCTTCGGTTTTGATTTCGGTTTTGTTCCAGTCACATTATTTGATTCCATCAAACCATCCGTGTTTGTTGCATGCAAAGTAAGATTCCTGATTTCGAAAATATCATTATCTTTAACTCCCAATTCGGCCAAAGTTTTGTTTTTAGAAGAAGTCAGAAAAATGATCTTGCCGTTGTGTGTTAATCGAATGGATCGTAAAGAATTGCCAGTTCCCTCCGAGTAACGACCCAGTACGAACTTTAGAGGTGCAACGTCCGTTACTGTCAATTTTGTCGTGCCAACCTTGTCCCTAAGAACAATCACAACTTCGGTAGGGCTCTTGATGCAACGACCTTTGTGGCACGTCGAACAGATTATCCCATGACGTTCGCAAGAATCCATAGGTCGGCAATGGCGGCAATACATTTCCTCACAATATCTACACCATTTGACGCTTTCTTTGCCTCCGTTATTGCATTCGGCGCAATTGGATCTGCGGCACCCCTCTTTCTGGCAAAACATGAAAGGAACGCATTGCACGCAGTGTTCCCTTTCGCAGCTGCCACAAAAGAGAACAGGGCAGCAAGTACCACATGTTGTCTTCGTGCAGTTTTCGCAAGTGCCTGCAAAGTGACATCTTGTACAATATGTCTCATGACATTCTTCACATTCTCCAATATCAACACAACTTTCGCAATACTTCTTCTCGCAATGTCGACAATAACCAAGATCACCATCGTCTTCGTAATCTGGACAAAACTGCTCTGTGCATTCGTAGCAAGAACTCTGCAGTCCATACTGTTCTCCTTTTTGGCTGACTAAGGGCAAGATGTTTTTTACACCGAGGAATCTATCATCATAATGTGAACATTCGAACATGTATTTGTTCAGATGTCGATTGTATTTTTCAAGAAAGACATTCATCATACCACTATGTGCCTCGCGCCATTTTTTAGGTAGTTGCAAATGAGCCAAGGAGCTATCAGAATTATCAATAATGCTGTCCAGAATTGGAATTACTTTCTGTTCAGAAATCATAGTTTCAAATTTAGTGGTGGGACTTTCATAATAATCGACAAGGCTCAAATCAAGTTGTCCAAGTACTGTTGAACCATACAATGGTTTCAAGCCTTCGCCTGAAATACCAACACAGTGAGTAAGTTTCAGTTTCTTGAGGTTATTTCTGGCATCAATGCACACCAAGATACCAGTAAGATCATTGTCTGTCAATTTCGACACAACATCGAAATCAATGAAATCGAGCTCCTGCCATGCATTGATGTTCCGTTCTACACAACAATGGCAAACACCAGAATGGCCCGCATGTATCTGCATGACAATCTTAGCGGCATCGGATGGTTCTTTATCGTAGTAGTTCGCTTGTTCCCAAGACAACGATGGGGCCGTGAGAGCTACGGCGAAGAGTACTCGCTGTGATTTCGTTAGAAACTCGCCTATCGTCCGCAGACCTTCTTCGGCCCATCTATCCACACCGACCTGATCAATGTTTTTTACCACTGGCGGCATATTGGTGGTGAAGGATGGTGAGTTTGGGGGAGAATTGAGACTTGATAGCGTCGACGACGGGCGATTTTGCCGTCGATCGCGCTGCGTCGTCGCTCGATTTAAAAATAAATTACCTCCCGCGCCTTTTTTGTTCTACGCGCTGAGCTATGCATTGAAAAACATACGTTGGAACTCGTATTATCTGATCTTCCCACTGGATAGCATTTGCAGGCATTTGCCATTTTATTTTTTTGCGTCGCTCTCTATGAACAAAAATTCAGATGTTTGATTCTTGAATCCATCGCCTCCAAAGTTAAAGAGCGGCAGATTTGCCTACCTTTTGTTAAAGTGAGGCAAATCTGCCTCACTTTAACAAAACGAGTTAATATTATCTGAATAAGAAGCATATCTCTAGTAATGGTCATGAGTACTTATACTTATAACTCACAAATCCCCTCTACCAAAACAACTTCTTTTTTACCACACTTTCAGTCACTATTGTGCAGATTTGGATATTTTGAGTCCTCAGTATGCTCAAGTAAACACCAATTTTTGGCACATGTACTTGAGCTCAAGTAAATACCAAAATGCCTCCGATTACTAATACACTTATACTGAGCAAACACCCAAAAATTCTCACTGATACTGATCTTGTGAGTATTGTACTGGTTTCCTATTCCTTTTCCTATTTCTAATCTTATTGATACACAATGCCACACCATTTTCAAATGCAAATAAACCACATGGAGTTGAATATTTGCAGTGAAGAAATATTTGAAAGTTGATCATTTCAACTTTTTTTGTTTTGGGCATACTTTTTTCCAACCCTAGTCTTGTCCTTCTCCCTCTGAAACTCAAAGCTAGTGCAATGCAGAAACAGAGTCACATTTGCAATCAAATAATCCTGCATTTTGTTATTTATTTTGTGGTTCTTTTCAATCTTCTCCATTGCTGGAAATGGTCAAAAATCCACCTTAGCTGATTTCAAAGTCAACCTTGGGTTAAATCAGACTTAACAATAAATAATCAAAAACAATAGTTTGGGTTACACCCTTATATAAATACTTATTTTTCTCATTTAATTTACGTTAGTTTCAAATAATAGGGTCGATCCAAACTTTAGGAAGATTGTCAATTAGTGGACTATGGACTAGTATTGTCTATCACATTCTTATGCGAAAAAATAAATAATGACACACGAAAGAACAAGAACAGCAAAAAAAAAATACTACGGCAAAAAAGCACACAATCACACAAACTACCTGTAATCAACGACCAACAATCAACAACTAACAATCATCATCCAACTTTGTTAACAAACGGCACACCGAAACAAAGGAAACACTATCATGTGGGCAGCTATCAAATCCGACCTCCGAGAATTTGTATCCAGCGCCGCCGAAGAAACCACTGCCGTCGCCACCAAGGTTTCTTCGTCCGTGGCCGTCCCCCTTCGCGCCGACAATGCCGAGGAGGAGGAAGAGTACTACGACGATGATACTGGCAGCAGCAGCTTTGGGTCCTCTCGCCCTACATCCAACGCCTCGGTGGCTGGATCGTCAACTGTCGGGTCATTGGGCGGTTGGTCTGGAGCGAGTGGACTGGGCGGTGGGACCGGGCAATATGGGAATGCTGCGAGCAACAGTAGTAGCAGTGGCAATAGCGGCGGAGGCAGCGGTGGATGGGGGGTGTCCATGGGAGGAATGAATGTGAAGGGCCTTTCGTCCATGTTCGGTGGGGCGGTGGCCAACGAGAAGACCGCGGGGACCGCTGCTGCTGCTTCCTCTGCTTCTGGTGGGGCATTTGGATCGAGTGCGGGCGAGGCGAAGCCAAACCCTTTAAGTTCCATGCTGGCAGCGGCAGAGCAGGATGACGAGGAGGAAGAGGAATTGGGTTGGGACGATGACGATGATGATCTCATTGACGAGGAGGATGGGGATGAGGACAATGCGAAAGAAGAAGGGGGGGAAACAATTGTTTTCGAAGAACAGATCGATACCAATGATGCTAAACACATAGACAGCAATATAATCAACTCTATCAAAACATCTTCAGATAACGAAGGCGCAGATGATGATACAAAAGAATTGCTTTCCAAGCTCCAATCGAAATTATCACAAGTAGAATCAGAACGCAATGATCTCCAAGCTGAACATCGCAAACAAACCGCTCAATTGGTGGAGTTGCGTTCCAAATTTGAAGAATTTGAACGCGCCAATCAAGCTGTAAAGGAGGAAGATGCAGTGAAATCGTCGATTTTGAAAAGTGACGAGGAAGATGAAATCAAATCACTCCGAGAACAAATTGCACAGCTGCAACTTCAATTGCAGCAACAACCATCCACGAGTAATAATGATGTCATATCCAGTGATCACGAACGCGAGGTGGCAGCTTTGATTCAAGAGAAGGAGATTTTGGCGCAAGAGCTCTCTTCTCAAAAACAGCAAAATAGCGATCTTGTTCAAAAGAATCAATCCCTCCTTGACGCGGCGAATGAAACTTTGGATTCTGTCAACAACGGCGAAGAACAAACGAAGCTTCTCAACCAATACCAACAACAAATCAAAGACCTGACAACTGAACTGGAATCTCTACAAGTGAAACTTGATGAGGCGAATGCGGAATTGAATCACGTCAAGGATCAATCATCCCAAAATGAATTACAATTACACGAATCCTCATTGGAGCAGCAAAAACACCAAGAGGAACAAGTCCGTCTAGCAGAAGAAGAAACAACTCAACTTCGCCAAACACTTGCATCAATAGAAGACTCTTATGCCAAGTCATTATTGGAGGCGAATGAATCGCAAAAGCGTCTTGAGGAGATGGAGAAGGAATTGGCAAGTGTCAAGATTGAAATGGAACAGCAGGCTATTAAGTTTGCAGCTACTTTGGAAGAGGAGGTGGAGAATGTGAAGATGGAAGTTCAAAAGGAGACGGAAGCAAGCGAAACAGTGGAAGAAGCTCAGGCAGGAGATGACATTGATGGCACCATGCAGGCTGAAAGTGAAGTCGGCGAAGATGTCAATAAGTCAATGGAAGTCAATGCGTCCATCGCTGTGGATGCAGCATTTTCAAGTCCCGCAGAGAAATTGCCTGTCAATGTGGTCGACGAAGACGATTGGGGCGATGGAGATTGGGGCGATGATTTGTAGTAAAAGTTAAATCGAATTTACAAGTTTTGTTTCGACAAAGGCATTTCAAAAAAAGGAATTGGAATACTTTTTACTGACTGAAGATTTAAGCATGAAGAAATAATTTTGTACTGCCCATCTTTGTGTTGTGGAGATTATTTACACTTTTATAAGATATTTTGTAATTATGTCAGTAAAATAATGTGTTATGGAGGTTCAGATTTCCTTTTTCCAACTCTTATCGCCCACAAGAGTGGAGGAATGACACGGTGCCGGGAATCTCTGTTCTAACCAACTGTAGATAGTTAAAGCCGGGCAATCATGTCGTACCGAAAGGAATTCGATCAATGCGTCTAGTATTCAACCGAAAACTATTTCCTATGACGGCCGAAAGGGTTACGGTTGATGAATTGGTATATAAGCATGTGGATGATGGAGATGTATAATTATTGTTTGCAGATGCAACTGATAGATTCTCCGCATTCGTGCCAATTCGGCTATCTACTGCTAGCAAGCCACGGTCATAAAAAGTTGAGCGTTTTATCTCAGAACATCAAATCAGAAAACGCGAACGCGGTTAGTTCAGGAGCATTTTGAGATTTTTGAGGTCCACCGCCACACTTTGCATCCCATTCCGACATCACGAATGCTGGCGTTCCTTCTCGTCCACTTGTGCTGATATCCAAGCTTCTCCCATCGATCTAAATCGCTTTCCCAACACTCGATCATTTCGAACTCGAACTCTAGAGAAGCCTCTTCATGCTTATATTCCGCTCGAATATTTTTCTTTAGTTTTGGATCTACCTCAATGTGACGCAGCCGCATCTCAATAACTATTGTAGGCTCAAGTCTACCGTCACTGATACAAATTCGTATTTGTCTGAAAAGGGCTTTAATTAGCTTTGCTGCCCTTCCTGCTTGGTCTGAATGCGGGAAGTTGAAGATGATGAGATCGAATTTTGGAGATAATTCCCAAAACTTTGACGGGGGGGCCCATTCCTGTTTTGCTGTGTTCCATCGCTGACAGGTGCAATCTTTATCTCCTAAACGACGTGCATTGAAACCACTCAATATTTGTTTGACCGGATCCAGATTTTGAAGAGAATTCATCGATGTTGAGAGGATATTTTGATTGCCATCATAATATCTGTTTGCAATATCAGGCCCATCGCCGTATTCTGTTGCAGTGATTTCCGTAGATGCATCATTTTTTACACTACCATTGTTTTCACCGCTGCATGTTTTCGCGAAGGCACGAGTGAAAGAAAAATCTGCTTCGCCTAATAAAAGAATTCGTTTATATTTTTCATAAGTTGGAAGCATCGGTTTTATACTGTCTTGTCTATCATCTGATATCTCCATCGCGTTTGCATGCACTCAAAAATTTAACCAACTAGTAGAAGACACATGTCATTCGAGTAGTCTTTCGTAGTTTCCACACAGTATCTCAATGAGAGGGTTAAACTTCACTTGTCTGAGTGAAACAGCGATCCTTGATAGAGATAGCAAGATACCAGATAGAGTGAAAGGGATCAGGTGTGATAATATCCAAAAGAAGACGCTTACTATGATGTTGATCTATGTTGATAATTGCGTAAAAACAGTTGTCGATGCTTTCGCAAATCTTTTCAAAGGCACATCGAAGAAGAGAAATACTTTATGCATGTTGCCCTTAATTTCTTATTTGTCTAAAAAGGGGAGAGTGATCAATGATTCTGCGATTAATGCCTACATGTTCCTACGTATATTTAAAATTATGATCATATCTTTTAAGCCCTATACCGAGGCACACACGAGAATCCCTCGCTATTCCCAGTTGCTATGTGCCTTACCTACTACGGATGTCGTACACTCTCTAGTAGGTATGTAGGAGTAGTAGTATCTGAGATGTTGTGATATGCCAATATCTTGGATGGAGTATGATGGTCAACAAAATTGGTCACAATTTGCCGAGGATTTCTTCGCGAAACTTCATTGGGGCCGAGTGTTGATTTCATCGCAAGGGGAAGTTGTTGTTGTGTCAGTCTAGTAATCATCACCCCATTTCACTCTCAATTCAGAATATTGTAAATGACAACATTTTCTACTGCATCATAAATTCAAACCACTCTACCATGACGAAAATTGCCAATATCTTGCTAACCACTTTGGCAATTGCACGCGAGGCAAGTGCAACTAACAGAGTTCTCTGGCGCGATGTCGAAAGAAGCGACGCCAGCAATGAGGGTGGCGAATGGGGGAGAAAACGTACAAGGAGGTATTTGCGTAGTCAACCAGCACCAACGCGACGAAGAATGGCAGCTTTGCCAGTTCCTGTGGAAATGTCGATGTCTTTGTCCATGTCCCTTTCGATGTCATCGTCGATGTCGATGCCAAGCGATTTCGAAATGTCTTCGCCTATAGACTTTGATACATCAATGCCATCGCATACTTCAAGCCCTGAAGATTCAACGGACTTTGACCCTTACGCTCCCATAGATTTCGAAACGTCGATGTCTATGTCAATGGGGCTTGATACTTCAGTTCCATCAGATCCTGCACCAATTGATCCAACTACCGTGACCCCAACAACTGAGGCTCCAACCACTGTGGCCCCAACGACTGTGGTTCCAGCCACAACTGTTCCGGCACCAGTGACAACACAAAATCCAGTGAATCCAACCCCAGAGGATCCAACTGATTTCGACGTATATGCTCCCTCAGATCCGAAAGATGCTGACATCTATTCTCCTCCCGTAGACCTCGAGATGTCTATGTCAATGGGCTTTGATATGTCATTTTCCATGGATACTGAAATGTCCATGTCCATGCCAGACTTTTCTGTGCCGTCGACAGATGATAAGCCGCCTGACAGATTCGAATCGTATTCCAACGATGTTGAAGACATCTATACATCATTGTAGTAAGTCGTGTCTTCAAATTGCTGCTCCTTTACAATACAAACAAAACAGTTTCGTCTCGCAACATTTTTCTCATGATTCTTTTGTTCTTTCCACTTTTTTAGTGATACTGACTAATATTGTTAAATGAGCAATTGTTTATATCTTCTGTGGCAAACAAGGTTCTTTGCTAGCGCAAGACAATTTGATAGAGTATTTGCGCTACATTGTCCGCCCCAACCATTAGATATCATCGCTGGTGTACATACATGATAAAAGTCAAAGAAGACGCATAAACGACCAAATGATGATAGGAATAGATAGTGTATGATGTATTTTCCAATCTGCCTTAGAATAAATATGTCGAATGACCTCCGAACTCAGTTGAAGCATATTCACATGCAAGAATATGTCACCTCATACATAATATGTCAACTGCAACATAATGCTTTGCTTTAGAATTAAATGTAATTAAAAAAATATTCTGTTGAATAGACTATTCTTTCAGATCTTCTGAAATGCTTCTCTCGTAGATTACTCAAAGAGCAAAAATGCAACATATCAAATAGAAATGATAAATTCACAGCTTCGTTACTTACACTTACACATTTCATGTTTGATTACGTTAACATCAAATAATTCAAGTATGCCATGTTTGATTTTCTGTTCTTGTCAAAATTTCTTTACTTCGTGTAACAGCTATTGTTTTAGGAGTTTCTCTTTGATACATTGCTTGTGGACTAACTGGGCTTACATTATCAATCTCCTTCAAAGTTTGATTTAAATCACACATTGCAATAACATGATTCTTTGCTATTTCATTCTTTTGTTAAATGTGCAGCTAAAAACTCAAAAGTACTTTGCAGACGAATAAGGCAGGCAATCTCTAACACAAGACCCAGCATATTTAAAAAATACTGTACAACATAGGAGGAGTAATATATAGATAGTACTAGGTAGTATATCCTTACAAAGGTGAGAGCTCTCTGTAGAGATAGATCATGCATACTAGAGTGGTATGTTCAAAGTAAGTTCTATTTTGTTTTGTGTCCTGTTTTTTTATATTTTTGGTGAGCCTAGCTTTGCCTGATTATTTTGAAATTTGTTGCCCAGTATTTCAAAAATACTTGTTGCTAGTTTAATAAGTTAGCACACAATATATTTGGATAATACACACACGACAAAATAAGATCAGACTAGATAGCACTACCAAACTACTAGTAAGTTTGAAATTTTATTTGTACATTTTTTTAGTTAGCTGCTCATTTTTTCAAATTACTGCTATTGATGACTTCCATTGCAATGCCAAGTTCCCCTGAATGCATTTATAGATGCCACTGCCCCCCTAAATACTTTTTGAGATTATATATATTTCAGTACCAATTTGGTTCCATCGGTACCAAATTGTTCCAATAATTGGAACAATTTGGTACCGGTGGAACCAAATTGGAACCAAAATATAAATTACTCTTTTTGAGACATTGCTGGACCAACTCTGCATATTTTTTTGTTCTCAGATTCATTTGTTACTGTTTTTGTTCTTTTTGCTGTTGTGTGGTATTGAAATGTCGCTGATTCCCAATCCACTGTCCCTATTGATTTGATTCTCATTTGATTGTTTGCTGTGTTTTCCAGGGAGTATGTTTTGCATCATTTTCCTGTTTGGATGCTAAATGTTCATTTGGGTTTTGTCATTTTTTTGTTTTGTTTTGTCATTGGTCATTGTGCTGTTTTCAATTTGGTTTTCATTTGTTTCTCACCACACTAAGTTGAATGGTAGTTTATGGGGAATTTAGACACACTTCCACTTGGTTTGTTGTGTGCTGTGAACAAAAGACTGGACATTGTCACTGCTAGGGTCCTGGAAATAGTTCTTTCAATGATGATTACAGTTGAATAAAACTTGTGATAGACAGGGAGACTGGACCCATTTTTCAACAGTACACACATTTTACACTTGCTGCTTGAGATATCACTGCATTTTTGGCAATACCTAATGCAATGCAGAAGCTCAAAGTTGCAAGAGACAAGGAGATCTGACCAATTTTTTATGGCAGCCAAATTGTTTTTTGTTGCGGTGGTTGATGATCATTTGATAATGAAATAATGGAAACACATTTTTACATGATTCCTGCTACTCACTGTAATGCAACTTGATATTGGACCTTCAATTATTGCTCACAAATATTGGGAGCAATAAAAAATACCTTAGGTTAATAAGATAATCAATATAAACAAAATATTCTTGTTAAGAAGCGATGCCAAGCGGCATCTGCAAAATAGCCTTTAAAAAGCATCACAGACAACCTGCAAGCAGGTGATGTCCGCGTTTTGTTTTGTATGAAAGCACAACACCAAATTAAGCACAAGCACTACTAGATAGATATTGATAACAAAATAGCTTTGTGTAGGGTCGTATGGTGTCCAAACAAAAAATGATTAGAGGGGATTGCATCTCCTCAACAAAAAAGTGTTGCAGACAATCCTGCAATGTCAAAATTTTGTTTCTTGCGAAAGCATGAAACCAAAATGAGCCCAAGTGCTCAATAGAACACTATCACTAGAGTATAGAGTAAGGTTGGGAAGTGATGCACATAAAAATAAATATGCTAAACCTTCACCAGAAACCAACTGTGGATTAATCAAATGCTACTCACAAGAACAATAATTATGGCAAGTCTCTCCTTGATAATGAATCTGACTTGAAAGAAAAAACAATGTTTACTCCCAGCCAATATCTCAAAATTCCTCAAGAGCATCATCAGGTTCCTCGTTCCTCCACAGCACTGTTGATCCTTCTTTCAAAATAAATCCCAATCCGGTGCTTTCTTGCCCAAGAAGGAAAGTCACATTGCTTACAATGTCATTGTATTTAGTTTGATTCCAATCAGTATTTTCATCAGATTGTGGTAATTTGCTCCTTTTCCATCAGCTGGATGGTTTGACTTGGCCATCACAATATTTTCTACTCACAATCTGATCATGTCTTCGATGAAATGACATTCAATTCGCTCAAATACCCAAAAACCTTACAAGTCTGGAGGCCTGGCTTGAAATTTATGACAGTGGAGAACACAACTACAACTCCACGGAAGTGTTGGACTCTCAAGGAGAGACTGACACATCCATGACTTGTTTGAAGAGCATACCAAGGAATTGGAATCAAAGGAAATTGTGAAAAGCTGTTGGCAAACCATTAAAAAACACAGTCACACTGGTATTCCTCTTAGCTCTTACAAAAAAAATTTGATTCACAACATACTGATAACTATGAACAGTGTTAGTAAAATGTTAACTTTTTCAAAATTTTGCATTTTATAAATCTCAAAAAGCTAGGCCAGTCAGAGTTACCATTTCTGGTTTTGTCAAAAGTTAGGGAATGAGTTAATCTAAGCATCAATTTACAACTGTTGGAAAGATAGAGGATTCATTCTTACGTAAGAATCCTTTACCAATCATACGAGCTGGTATAGAACAGAGGCAATGCCTGAAGGTGACTTGCATTGCTGGTGGCAACAAACTTGCCACCATGATGCAGCCCCAGGTTTTTGGTCACAAACATTTTGTACTCCTAATAATATTTGGGCTTAGGCATTTTTAGCATATTATTAACCAAGTTTACAGTTTACATCATCTTAACAGTCTCAAGATATTTCTTTTCTACAAGCACCTTCATTGGATTAGAATTACTGCTAAAATCAGCAACATCATTCCCAACAACAAACAACAACAACAACAACAACAACAACTACTACTACTACTACTACAACTAGATACAACTACAACTACATCTTCTTCTTCTTCTTCTTTTGTAAAATTAAGTACATAATCACTCTGTTCTTTTTGGTGAATCTGTTACCGTTGGTGTGGTAATACAGCTACAGCCTATTAATAGTTGAAACCAAATTCAAATTGGAACCTGTCTGTCGTGCTGCAAAACACTTTGCTATGTGGCTATGTCTCTCGTCACTCTGGTTGTATATCACATATGTGTGGATGTGGAGTTTGGCCAGTGGGAGGGCAGCAAATTGGTGCATCAATTTGTCAATGCAGTGGCAAAGTATCTAATAAATGAAAGCAAGCACAAAGTGGATGTGGATGAATAATGGAATGGCTGGCGGCTCGCTACTATGTTCAATGTCCATGCTATTGTTATTAGCCATTGTGTCTTTGTATGAAACCAAAAGGTAATATTTGATAACATAATTTAAATTTTGAACATTATGATTCAAATATTTCTAGTGGTTGCCCAGAAGTGGTTTAGAATGTCTATTGTTGTGCAGGCACAGAATTGTTTTGGAATCAAAATAATAGTGCAAGCAAATGGGGGTGGGGCGTGGGGCAGCTAATAAGCGAGCTCCGTTTTTGAAAACATTGATTGATTACCCGAATGCAACACCACCAACGAAGTGAACGAAGAACGCAATGAAATACAACATCTATTTTTGTACCTCGCTTGGAGGTCTGGAGTTAGTGTTTGGAAGTTTTATTTTGCCGGATTTTAATGTTAGAAACTTCCGCAAAG
>JALLAR010000057.1:0-32977 GCA_036939335.1 Conticribra guillardii
AATTGCCTTTGGCAATTGACAAGTGCCTTCAAAAGTCATCATCTTGAGGTAGAGCGGTGTGTTGCGGCTTTGGTTCACGGCTTTGGTTCGCGGCTTTGGTTCATGCCATGATTGATTTGCAAAGAATGGGAGAAAACGAAGGAAGCGTAAAATGTGGGCATAAGTAAAATGTGCCATCATCTTGACGGACATCTAAAAGTCGGCAATTCTAACCTTTAAATAAGCTTGATTTTAAATACAGATCATACGATAAAAAATAGTCAATTAAAGGTAAAATCAATTCAAATGTCGGATAGATGATTTTTTGTCCAAAATAGTATTTGTTCAACCCATATTCCTGCTACCATAACTCAGGAACCATCCAACTGAACTATGCAAGCGACATCACAAATTAAAGAGGAACTCATCTAGTTTCATAATTACCACCACTCAAGCCTTTTAAAGATTTATTAAAGATGATATGCTTGAATAAAAACTATACTTATTACCTATAGCTATGCAAATATTGCATACATTAGAGGTAAGGCACTAGAGAGAGACACCGATCTTTTCTGCAGGGGTGCAATGCATAATAAGAATAATGCTCCACAGTTGTTCATTGTTAAGAAGATATTTTAATATTGGTCTGTAGTACAATGCCATTATTACGCATACTTTAAACTCTTAAAATCACACCATATTTAATATCAAAGTCAAATTATATTGATGAATTCTCTACATAGCTCTACTGCTTCTGAACTTAGTAACTACTACATGTTCCCGCCATCACCCAGGTGATGTTGGGATAGACATTAGGAGTACCTTTTAAATCCACTGGATTTCCCTCCTTGGTCCAGGCAAATCTGATGGCCTGTTAGCTGTCAACTTTATCCTTTTCTGTGTTCCATCCACATCCATGACCCACACTCGAACCCTGTCCCCAACAGCCATAAATTCATGGGGCTTCGAGCCTTTTACCTCTCCAAACAATGGATGATCCATAAAATGCAAAAATCCTCGCACTACTGCACCCAATTCTACATATGCTCCATAGTCTGTCACACGCCTGATCTCCCCCCATAATTCATCGTCCACTTCAATCTCATCCAACTGTATCCGATCATCATCCTCGTTTATTTCGAATTGGTTCAAAACATTCTCTTCTTCCAAAACATCATCCGAGAGCATAGTCAATTGCAACTTCTTCAATTCTTTGCTCACCCTGACAACACTCACATCTACTTCCATCCCAGGACTTAGGATCTGCCTCGGATGACTAACAAACTCGTCCCGGGTAATTTGACTCACGTGCAATAGTCCATCCACTTCTGAGCCAATGTCAACATACGCTCCAAAGGAGGTCAATGAGATGACTTTTCCTTTAAGCTCGTCGCCCGGGCTCAAAGACGAGAGCGAGGTGCGAGACGGGTCAGTGGTTGGTGTGTTACGAAGGACAAATTTATCACGCTTGGATTTCTGTTCCATTTCTTTGTATTGCATGTAGAGGCCTATGTAGCAGTTGTGAATACAGATCAATTTTAAATGAATTGGACAAAGTTACAGTGTCAGTAAGATGTTGCATTTAAGCATTCAAGAAGAGGTAGTATGCCCACTAGTGCAGAATTCGTAAATGAAAACGTGTTTTTACTTTGGTGAACTCACGTCTTTTCTTCTCTTCTGCCGGTTCCCTCCTCTTCTTATTCCTAATTGCCTTCTCCTGCCCCTCTTTCACGATACGCGCCTTAATCTTTGGGTTTAACGAGTCCCATCGCGAGACTGATGACTTCGTTTTCACAGTATCCGAACCAGCTGCCGATGGTGCGCCCCAATCATCATCACTATCGGCGCCGTCTGAGTAAAGGACCACATCTTCACCGTCATCGACACGGGGCCCAAACATCGAATCGATCTTTTCTTCGCTACTGAAGCTGACCGCGCTCGGAGTGGTAGATCTTTTATTGCCATGCCCAATCGGCATTTGAAACGCCGTAAGTTCCGCCCATCTCACAGAGAGCAAGATAAAAGTCAGAGCATAGACGGATGTGAATGTAAAAGTTGGTGATGCCATGGTTCAATAGAAAAAAATGAGGAAAACTGGTGCATCACGCAGCATCCAGCATCACGCCACTGTAAAAGAAAAAATACAACTCTCGTAGAAGAATGGCGGCGGGAGAAACCGGACAGACCGAAGCCACGAACAGACGTTTTAGTCGCACATCACACATCACACATCATACCACATACAATACCACACAACATCCATCATCATCATCGCATCATTCACCCATCCACTTCCACCATCCACATCCACATCACACATCGCTAGTAGTATCTTTCACAAACAATCTCGTCGCGTAACTCACATAACACAGTCTCACAAACCAATTTTTTTTTACCGAGCGATCGAACCGCCACCTACCATGACCACCCCGATCGGCAACTTCACCTACGTCTTCATCCCCGCCAATGATTCCCTCCCAATGCAGGAGCGCATCGGCGACAAATCTGGTGGACTTCAAGACGACATCCTCTCGAAAGAAGCTAAACGATATTTTTATGAAAATAGCGACAAGGGTGCACGTGCTGCCGCGTTGGACAACGCCACTCCCGAACAACGGAAGCAACTCGCCGATCAGCTCCGTGATGAGGTGAAGGAATCGAAATCGCCGTATTCCGCACAGATGTCAAATTTGGATGACGATGCTTTGATTAATATTATGAGGTGTGTTTCATATTTTTTTGTATTTTGTATTTTCATCAAAAACTGCTGCACCATTTCATTACAAGCGAAGTCAAATTCTCATCATTATTTTCTAATTTGATTTATCATTATCATGACCCGTGATAATCCAAAACAATGTGAATGAATCAAATGTAACAGAACAACACACACCTCCGCCACCTGTGAAATCACCGCACTCACAGTCCCCACGAAACTGAACGACCACCGCGCCATCAGCATGTACTCAGCAGATGATGCAAGGACTCAAAATCTCCCTTACAATCGACGTGCCACGCAATTATTACAGGCATGCGGACATTCCACTAGCATTGAACCATCGCCGTCCAGCGTACGAATTGGTGCTGCCCCACCCGGGGGAATATGTGGAGATTGCTTTGTGGGAAGATGCCATGATGACGAAGCGGGTGATATTTGGGAAAGAGTTGATTTTTTGATTGCGGATGCGGATCCAAACGCGGCTTGGTGCAAAGTGGCATGCAAATCTGGCGGGGGTGGAGGTGGCGGAGGGAGTGGTGCTGGGGGAGGAGCACAATCATTGTCTGGATTGATGAATCAGCACGCAAGCATTGGAGGTGCTGGCGACGCTGGAGTAAATGGATTGCGTCAAGGAACAGGGGAGGGATACACATGGTCGCAAACAGATGAGGAAGTTGAATTGCGATTCCCCGTGGCTGCTGGAACGAAGGCCAAGTATGTAAAGGTTAACTTTGGACGGACCTCACTGAAAGTGACGGTGGCGGGGCAGACATTAATTAATGGGGAACTGGGGGGAACAGCTGATGTAGATGACAGTACATTTACGATAGAAGATGCAAACGGTGGTTCAGGGAAGGAGTTGGTTGTTTCCCTGGGGAAGAAAGAGGGATATACGTGGCCATTTGTTGTGCAGTGATTTCCCTAGTTTTCAGGATCAGCTCGCGCGACATTATTTACTATCACTTTGCTGGCGCAGAGTGATACAGTGGAACAATGATTTCATGCAAAATAACAAAGTAACAACATTGAAAAAATTCCGAATGAATTACTTTTATACTTTAAACAAAAAATAAATCGAAATTCTGTCTCGCACAATGATGGTTGTGATTCCAATTCACTCAAACATGCAGCCATATATTATAGTATGCAATCATTCCTTCATCACATCACCATCATTTTGCATCAATAATCATTTGATACTTGGCACTGCGCCCGTACGCACAAACTCATACACCGCTCTCAACCCCCCATGTTTCTCATCCTCCACACCACCAAATAATCCCGCCTCGACAAAATTCAACGACACTGGAATAGTCAATCCCAAATTGTCCAAATCAATAGATTTTCCCTTGACATCCAACAAGACCGTACCATTATCCTTACCACCATTCTCTGCCAATGCCAAGTCCACTTTTCTCAACCGATCCAATTCATTCCTCACTTGAATCTTCATCCGTTTATAATTCTTTGCTCCCTTTTCATCACTCTTGGTACAAACCACCAAAATGACCAATGTCTTCTTCTCTTTCAGCCACGATTGACGTACCTGAGAATGGATGAGTATGGATTGATACAAGAGTGCCACTCCATCGGTGACGGGTTGTGTGGCATCGAGTGCGAGTATGAGACGGGAGGTGGTGCATGGAAGGAGGAGTGTGGGTAGTTGGGAGGAGAGGGAGACGTGTCCTGGATAGTCAATGATGCGGATGGCGCTGCCATTGTTTTCCTTGTTTCCATTATTGGTAGTCGCATCATTGTTGTTGTTGATGTTGCTATTGCTGTTGATATTGTCATGTCCAATAGTAATGTATCCAACATTTGCAACAAGACTAGTCACCGTCATTGGTGGCGACCATTGCGTCGCTCCATTGGAGTAGTAGTCAGTCCTAGCGGCAGCATTGCACAAATAATGCAATAATGCCGTCTTTCCCGACCCACTCGCCCCGCAGAACACCACCGTTTCTTGAAACGGGGGTGCATACCCCATTGATGATTTCCCCTTGGACGATTCCCCCCGTGCATTGATCATGCTGTTGTTGTTGTTGTTGTTGTTGTTGTTGTTGTTGTTGTTGTTTTTGTTCCCCTTGATAATCAAATGTTTATTATTATTGATATTGTTGTTGGTATTGATATTGCCAAGTAATAGTCCCCCCAACACGCCCCCGCCATCCTCCCCGCTCAAATGCGCCGTACTCCGACTACTTATTCCTCCACCACTGGATAGTAATAAATAATAGTGCAACCCCCGCATGGACCTCCATACAATATACGCAAGGAGTATGGACGATGCCATTGCCATGGTTGGTTCGGAGGCGCAATAGTCATGGGTGAGTGATGGGTGATGGAGATGGAAGTAGGTGTCGGTCGTGTGGATATAGTGGAGGAGTGGTGGGGGGAGGTAGGGGGCGGTGGTTTTTCGGAGGGTGGTGAGCGTTGTTGTTGTTGGTGGTAGCATGGTGTTGTTGTCATTGGGAGGAGGACTCGGTTTGGTTTTGGGAGTTTCTGTCGGCATAATGGATGGTGACGAGATAATTATTTTAATTCATGCGTTGTGCGATTCTTCTTTGGATGGCTACTACTATGGTAGTAAGTACAATAGACAAGTAGTTTTGTGCTGTTATTGTTATGATGTGGCCGGCAATGGGCAGGCAGCAGGCAGAGAGGCCGGGGTGGTGCGGCAATGACGAGAAGAAAATAATGTCAATGAAGGCAACGACGACCCAGCGAGCGAGGATGGAGCGTTACCATATTGTGATACTAGTAATAAAATAATTGACGACCGACATAAAATAATAGAACGAAAAATGACGGTTGATGGTACATAATACGGTACATACCAAATACATTACTGTATAAGTACTATAGGACATCTTACATGAAATTGTAAGCTTTTATACTGAGTCCTACGTACACGTCTACAGGCCGTTTGGGATCTTCCTGGCTGAGGTTGATGACGTCGCTCGATCGAGGCGTCATCGGGAGCCGCCGTCGCTCGTCGCTCGCTCGGCAGATTCACATGATGCATGGTCGGTCCACACAAACCATAATGATCACAGATAGATGAGCACCAATTCAACAACGCTTCTGCTACTTCTCTCTAGAGAGAGTACTTACTACAATCAATTGCACCGCAATAACACACAATGCCATCACCATCGTTGCATTCTAGAATCAATCTCCCCAATAGTCGCTTCATCGGCAGCACTAGATTCTGCGCTCTAATTGCAGTTGCATGTACCACCACCTCCATCACCTCGGCATTTTTGCCTCCCGTCCCAACTCCAACTAATTTTCGTGCACCGCCAACAACAACAACAACAACAGCAACAGCAGCAGCACCACAACAACATCATTCTCTTGCCCACCTCCACTCCCAAAGCAGCACCACCACCAAACTCAAAATGAGCAACCACCCCGACGAAGAACGACCCCCCAAAAAAGGACGCAACATCATCATCATCGGGGGAGGCATCCAAGGAACCTCCGTCGCCTACCACCTCCACCAATCCTCCTCCCTCCCCCCCCATTCCACAATTACCATATTAGAATCCACATCCCTCGCCTCGGCCGCTTCCGGAAAAGGAGGAGGGTTCATGGCCCGTTCGTGGGGGGATGGAACGGTGACGCAGCAGTTGCACGAGTTGGCGTTTGACATGTACGAGCAAATGTGCGATGGTGGTGCAGGTGCAGGGTCTTCGTCATCATCCTCATCATCACCGTCATTGGGAGTGACTAGTTATCGAAAGTTGCCAGTGCTGAGCGTCGGTCCCGGTCCCAATATCAATGCAAAAAAGAAAAAAAGTAGTAGTAATAACAATAATACTAACAACAATACGAATGCGGCGAAGGAGAAGAATCCATCGCTGGCAAATATCATTCCCAATTGGTTGGATGGATCGGTCGGACGAATCAGTCCCATGGGATGGGGCGAGGATACGGCACAAGTGACTCCCGAGGAGTTTGTGCATAAAATGATGGAGTTTGTCAATCGGCCTGGGAGCGAGGGACCGGGGATTGAGGTTGTTTTGGGAAAGTGTGTTGGTATCGATTATAGTAATGATGATGAAAATAATGGAGATGGTGGTGATAGAATTGTCAAGGGTGTGAGATATGTGCCTTCTTCTTCCAATAATGATGATGGCAACGACGACGACGACACAGAAGAAGAAAAAGACAAGAAGGAAATCATTCTACCAGCGGACGATGTCATTGTCGCCGCAGGTCCATGGGCGTGTCAAGCAGAACAATGGTTCGAGGGAGCTGTCCAATTGCCAATGGAGGGTGTCAAGAGTACGAGTATTGTTTGGAAGCCTCCTGTGGATGAGGAGGGGAATGCCATGGTGGATGCGGTGGATGCTACTGCATTGTTTTGTGGAGAGGATCATCGATTTGGCACTCATTGTAAGTAGTAGAGTAGTAGTTTTCTGTTGATTGTTTTTGGTTGATCGTGTGTGGTGTGTGTGGTTGTACACGATTGTTATTTTGAATGTTGATTATTTTTTATATTTTGCACATTTCGTCTAACTTGAACTATTTATCTGACATTGATTGTTGCATGTGAATGAATAATATGGAATTATCGTACTTATATGAATCCCTGCCAAAACTCATACACCTCCTTCTTCAAAAAAGTGGAAGTATACCCACGACCAGATGGAACCATCTACATTTGCGGCATTGGCGGCTCCGACTACATCACCACCCCCGAACTACAATCCTCGGCATATTTAGGACCCTCCTGCCTTCCCAAACCAGATCGCGTCGAAGCCGCAACATCCGCCTTTCAACTCATGTCCAACAAATATGCCATTGAAGGAGAATTATCTCATGCCCAAGCGTGTATGAGACCATGTCCTCCCGATGCACTTCCATACATGGGACGCGTTCCGGGATATCAAGGGGCGTATATTAATGCTGGTCATAATTGTTGGGGGATTGCATGGGCACCTGCTTGTGGAAAAGCGTTGGCTGAGTTGGTTTTGGATGGGGATTGTCGGTGTTTGAATTTGAAACCATTTGATCCTGCGAGGTTTACTGTTGGTAAAGGCAGGGGTGGACGGGGAAGGAAGAAGGGGAATACCGACGTGGGCGAACAGTGGTAGTAAGCAATATTAACAAGTTTCGTCTGCAATTTTATGATTGGTAGCACAGTCTAGTTGTAAGAACCATTATTTAAATCATTATTATTGTTTTAGCGAATTTGCGAAGCAGATAATCAAGCACATTTGAATGGAATAAAAGGAAAATTAAGAATGGGTCAAAAGAAATCACTGTACGCCCCAGGACGCTGCATCGCAGCACGTCGTCTTCCAACAAAGCCAGAAGAAGGTTGCTCCGCACTACTACTACTTGGTTGATGGACTACCGACGACTTTGTTTGGCTAATGTACGCCTGGCTATTTCTGCAAATCAAGTCAAGACCAAGTGCCAAGATGCTAACAGTCTTGCACACTGAAATGATCTCTCGGAATATTTCCCTCGTGTCTGAGTTGTTCCAAAGTCCTTTTACTTCATTGCCAAGTGACTCTAGCTCAATATCAAAACGGCTAACGTCATCGTAGAGCAAGTCCTTCCCAGATAATTTATTCTCGTTAACTTGAGCATCTGGTTCGACCTCTAGTTTCATTGTTTCCGACACAGCAAACCCACCAGTTAAATCGAAAAATGCATTTTCCAATGTAAGCAATCCGTCACGAACAGCGTCAAATGTGTGGCCATACTCCTTCAATGATGCAACCCATGCATTCCTGGAACCGCACTTTCCGCCCCAATTGTTCTCTAAAGTGCGATTCTTCAGGGGCATATAAAGGTCTTGCTCTCTTTTGAGTAATTGGCGAGCAAAGGCAAGCGGAGTCAACGAAGATGGAGCATCCACTTGACGACCACAAAACCTTCCAAGATTGTTTCTGTATGAGAGAAATGGTGCATCCTGTTCAATATACCCGGGAACTTGATTTGTCCACTTCATGGCACGAGCAATGCCTTCCACCACCTCACTTGCCGAGGCGAATAACTCTCCACCATCATCAAGGCCAAGTCTCCAAATTGGGGATCTGGTGGGTGATGGTGGGGCATCCTCCATGTCCTGTCCTTCCAAATCACTGGCCTTGACAGCATCACTCATTTTCCATCCTGTTATGGTGCCCATAGTGTATTGGGCAACATCTGGAGCTCGTTCCGGGTTGGGAATTCTTCGCAGCCGAATTCTTTTTCCGATTGCCGAAGATGTGTCTTTCAATAAAACGGCATCATCTTCAGAGGCAATTTGCTTTTCGTTGCAAAATATTTCCTCGTCTCCCGACGATTGGAAATCAGTCTCAGCAGCTGAAATGGCTTTCTTCTCTGGCTCAGCACTTTCTGCTGAAGCCCCGTTAACGATGACGCCATTTTGTAAAGCATTGGCATCAGAAGCAGCAGTTGCCAATGCCATGGCTTCTAATGTTTCTTTCAAGACCTCCTTCAAAGCCTTTTCTCTCTCGCATTTACCATTCAGGTTCTTTATCAAAATACGCAATGACCTGTCTGTTGTATAGCAAGACCAATGATGCATTGCAAGTGTTCGAAGGTCTGCAGAGTGATGGTACTCTTGATGAGTGAAAGAAAGGAAAGAACCCCCATATGGTTGATCACGGTCATCGGCAGTTAAAAAATCTTCATCCCTATCTCGTGCACCAATCGACACTGACTCGGGACTGTTGAACAGAACTGAGGATTTTCCGTTACTTTCAACCAAAGGAGTATGATCCTTGCGTAGGATGAAATCTCTCTCTGCCCATACTCTACTGTTTTTGTCATAGTCAAAATGAACAAAGCATGACCGATATCGATCCCTTCCTAGTGGCTCAGTTCGGATGAAGCATTTGTTTCTCTTTGCAATCAAATCCTTTTGGGCCTCCGTGACGCGTTTGCGACTCTCTGCATTTTTAAGTTCAAGGGCAGCGTCCCGGAGCAAGTCTAACGCCCAAATACCACCAGTTTCAACATCGTCTCCAGACAGCTTTGCAAGCTTGGCAGACTTGATAGCTGATCGAAGAGTTTTAACAGTACCATCTTCAATTCCATCTGTCAATGCATCGATTGCTGAACTTCGAGACTGGGAAAGAGTTTGCATGAGGTCAATGTAACTAGAAATTTCTCGTCGTAAACGATCAATTTTGGCCGATGTTGCTCTACTTAGATCAACATCTCCATATGATTCCAACTCGTCTTGAAGTGATTTAAGGTGTGCCTTTTCCCTCCTTTCCACTTCCTCTAAGGTCAGAACTACAAGAACTGATGTTCCAAATGCTGTTTCTTCTTGAATTTTTGCGACTGTAGCGTTTACTTCACCTTTATTGAAACTCTCCGGTGTTGGTAGCGCTTCATATTCTGCCTTAGTATCATCATCAAAATCTATGACATCATCGTCTTGCAAGCTCTCAAGAAATTCTGCAGAGTATTCATTTGTCTCTTCATTGTTCTGAAATATTTCTTCCCGTTTCTTCTCAACAAATGCCTCTTGCGACTCTCTTGCTAAACGATCTCTCGCAGCAGACTCAATAGCTGCCAATTCTTCCCTCGCTTCTTTCTTTGCGCGCCTTTCTTCTGCATCCAAAGCTTTCATAGCATTCATCCTTGCCTTGAAGTTATCCTCAATGTTTTGTTGAACATGATGTGTATCATATGCAGCCTCAACGAGAATACGAAGGATGCAAAGTCGTTGCACAGCTGTCAATTCAAGATAGTCATTTCCGTCACACAAATGTTTTATGGCAATTTCCACATGGTCAGATTTGCAGTCAATTGGAGCTGCGCATTCAGATAATATTCGCAACGGAGCAGACGATTCTCTCCTTCGGCGTTCAGCAACAGACATAGGTCGAAGTTGCCTAAACTCCCGTATACTATCATCCACCTCATTGCGTCTGCGTTTGTACCAGTGCAAAACTCTACAACACGTCGCTCCAATTACTGGTGGCCAAGTCAATGCATGGACTAAATCTGAAGGTAGTGAAGGTTTTCCGGGTGGTAGTAATATATCTACCAGGCTTGGGACAGGTTTGGCGGGAACAAAAGTGGTGACTGGAGTAATGGCATCGTTCTCTTTCTTGGTAATTGAACATGCCTGTTTGGAAGGCGATGCTTGATTTTCAGCCTGGTCTGCGTATTCATCTTCGTTATCAGAACCTTCATCTTCATCAAAATCTGACTCTTCGTCCGAGTCCCCTTCGAGATTTAGATCAGCATCATTCACTTCGTCAGCATCGTCAACAATTTTATCCATTTCAAGGGCAGCCTCAGCTGCAACAATTTTCTTCTGCTCGCTTATCTCTTCATCGCTAACGTGCCTACCCCACAAGTCTGGTCTTGCTTCTCTTACTCTATCCACAAGCCACACTACTGCCCGTTTAACTAGCCCTGCAGACTTACTATTCCATTTGCGCATTGCTTTCTTCAGATATGACTTGACAAATTGATTTGTTGTCACAGTAATAGCATTTTTGACAGCACTCTTGATTGGACCAGTGTTATCAGGCTTACGAGTCCTAACATCCTCCAGGGCTTGGAGCCATCCTGTAGTCACTTCTGGATCTTCCTCTGCAGATAGTAAAGCTTCCATGTCTATTTTGACAACAGCATCAGCCGTTTTGCGCTTCTTGTCTCTTGCATTAAGGTACTCTTCTCCTTCTTCTTCAATCATCTCTGGTGTTTCAAGTACACTCCACCACCAGTTGTCACTAGTGGGGTCTTGCAGTAATAAACGGAGTATTCCGATGTGGGATTCAGACAAATAAACAGGAATGTAGGAAGAAGGTGATTTATCAACGTCTCCCGAAGTAGTTGAACTTTGTGACATGCCCAATGGCTGGAAAGACAGTGCAGCTGCAAAGTCATCTAATTCTATTGGTTCCAAGCTCAACGTGCGAGAGAATGTACAAAGAAAATCCCAAACCAATAAAAGGTCTGGAATGCAATGCGAAGGAATACCCGGAAATGCTTCAATGTCAGAGCTGGGAACAATTCTCCCTTCACTGTGTGCTTTGGCAGCATTTGAGTTATCATTCAACAGTGCATTGTCATCCAGAGGGAGCTGCTTGACATGAATATCATTGCTTTGGTCATCTAGTGCCTTTGTCGCCTTTGCATGTAACTTCATGAGCTTGTCGAGCTCACGCTTCAGCTTTCTCTTCTCGGCATCCTTTTGTGAACGGTTTGTAACCTTGCCATTGTTACTTCTTGACACTCCTTGGCCACTGTTGGGTCGGTCGCTGACAAGGTTGAGAAATCGGGCAACGTCGACCATGGACTTAAAACGTTTGTTCTCTGCCGAAAAGAATATTGAATCAAATCGCCCTCCTGGTCTTTGCACAACCTTACACCGGAAGTTATTGCTTTGGGATTGCTCTCCTTTGCAGCACAAAGAAAGGAAAGAGGAATAAAATATCACAACATATGAGGATTTGAAACCGGACCAAGTTCAACGTGAACGGGCTGTGTGTTGTACATCAAACTTACCACCGCATTCTTCCAAATAGGATGCCAGCAATTCCATTGCTCTTTTCTCTCGTTGACTAAGAGTCAGTCCCTCAGTGGAACTCAAATTACTTTTTTTCATCGGGGAGGCATCGGGTGGATCTTTCTCGTTGTTTTTCCTTTTCTTATTATGTGCAGACTGGTTTTTGGCTCCACTATCTGATGAATCTTCCGATGGTTTCGATGAGGATACCAAATCGCCAAGAACAGGATCAACTTTCGAGAAGAAACCTGCGACCTTTTCGACATGGATCTTAGCTGTAGACGCATGCTTCCCTCGTCTGTAAAGAGAAAGGAATGATATCAAAGGCGGATGTTAGAAATAAACGCCCATAGAAACCTCATAACAACACAATTTGATGATGAGACAACATGAAAACCGTACGAAGAAGATTAATTGCACAGTGCAAGCAATCACACATGACACAACGCTAATGATGTGAGCAATATGAAGCTGAATGAAAATAAAAGTGCGGGCTAAAACTCGAGACCAATTGGAGAAATCAGGAGTAATATTCGACCTGAACTGCCCCGGAAAACATGCCTTTGCGGAGATCGCCGAATTTAATGCGACGATGCAAAAAATAGATGATCAAAACAAAACAATCAAGAAGATCAGACACCGATGTGCCCGTCCTTAAAATAGAAAACTTCAAAACAGAAATATCTAGCCGATCCCCCCTCTCGGTTAATCGATGCTAGTGTGCATTGTTTAAAATATAGATGCCCATCGCATGCAAAAACACTCAAGATACCAATTACGATTTTGTATCATTGCATTGCTCACCTAGTGATGTGCCAGTTGTAGACAATGCCCATGTCCTTCGCATAGAGCTCCCAGCCACTTCTCCCATGTTGATAAACACCCTTGTCTAGATTCTGACCGACTGACGTCAAGTCTCTGACTTCATGGTCGGACGGGTGGGATGAATCCTGAAAGGGTGCGGCGTCGGGAAGGTTCCAACATTTGAAGAGAATCTTGTTCATGCGCTTTTTATGCTTTTCGCGCCGCGCTTCTTTCTCGGCATCGTCTGCCATGTCGGATTAGTGGTTGGTAATATATATAGTGGTGGTGTTTTGGTGAATGTACAGAGGTCCGCTTGGTTGTACTGGACCTCTATGTTGACAATGTGATTCGGCTTGCAGCGGCGTTATCCCTGAGGCCTCATGTGCGCCAATGAAAACAAACGTTGTGTGTCGACAACCAGGCGTCGACGGTGAAGATTACTAAGAAGGGAGATGCTAGCTTTCGTACATCGCTATTAATTCCTGCGTTGTGATAGGTATTTCTTCTCTCGCCCTCTGCACTCTGCATGTTGTCAAAAAAGTTAAAATTGCAAATTGACACAGCTTTGACAGCAATGTTTTCACTGTTAAGAAATAATATAACATGTTCCAAGTTTAATTTAATTTGATGTAAAAATCTGTATCAATTGCATTATGTTCAACTTCTCTGTCTCCAGGAGACATCAGAGCAACACGTTGTTGTGTGTTAGATCTTAAACTACTATTGCTATTGCTATTGCTAACAAAACAATTAATTTCATGCTGCTAATATAAATATATGGGATTGGGATAAGTAAATATCAATAGCTCATTTGGGGCTGGGATCCTGAAACAAAAATAACGTGCATTCCTGTATTGTAGTGAGTTTATTTTCCATGTAAAATCATGTACTAATATGCAGATGTATTATCACCATCAACATCAATATCATTTAATTGTAGTTAGGTGTGGTCACATGATCTACATCTACATGATCTACATGATCTTCCTCAACTTGCCAATTAACTTGTCAACCAGAGTCCAAAGTCAAAGTACAAATTTGATCAAACATTTAAGTTTAAGTTCAAGTTCAATTCAAGAGTATGTCTTCACCTTCACCTTTGGCACACATGTGTTCAATGACAAAGAATAAAAAAATGGAATGTAATTCTTTGTGGCAACTGAGACATTTGAGTTTGCAAAATAAATTATTTACCATCCACTGGTTTCTTTTTGACATCAAGCAACGAGATACAGATACAGGTATGGTACGTATCAGCAGCTAGGCAGTAGCAAGCTCAATTTTTATTGCAGCTGTAGATAAAGGATAGGAGTAGTTTAATATCAAGTTTATACCTTTATTCGTATTAGCATTGTTTTGGTCAGTAATTTTAAGATACAAAAAAGGATTATGGTATGGTAGTACCTACGATACGCAAAAATAAATATCCGAGAGGCAGACAAAAGCAACAAGCCTCAACGGACACACAAGCAACGAGGATCATGGTGTAAATGGGCTGCCTTCTAGAATTCCTCGTCAATCATCGACAATGAGTTCGTTATCAGCCGCCCTAGCTAACATTAGAGCTGATTCATCCTCGTCTCTGGGGACCTCGAACAGTATACATGGACGCGGGTCTTTTGATGCCCCTGGTCCAAGCACTGGTCGTGGTCGTAGTCGTGGCCGTGGCAAGCCCCCCATATGCACGTTTCACCTTCGGGGGAGATGTACAAGAGGATTTTCGTGCTCCTTTAGTCATGATTCAAGTGATGATATTAGTACCGACAACTTCAGTTTGAGATCAGACGTCAATTCTTTTCCTTCTCGATCTATTTGCACATACTTCGCAAAGGGCTTTTGCTCGAGAGGATCTTCGTGCCGCTTTCTTCACGAGGCAGCACCAGATTCTACGCAAACTTCATCATATGCATCTTCGACACTTTATCATAAGCCAGAACAAAATGTTGAAATCTCAAATCAAACATCATCATCTCCTGAAGTCTCGTCAGTGCCAAAAGTAAAGCCATCGATTGAATCCATTCGTGCTCGTGCAGCCAAAGCGAAACAAGCATCTGGAAGAACCACCAGCTTATCTGAAGTTGGGCATATGAGTGCTTCCAACAATGATATGCCTGAAATACTTAGTATTGCTGCCGACACTAGCAGTTGTGATGAAAACAAATCAGATCTGATTGTTCAAGTACAAGTTGCAACATCATTGCAGTCATCGTTATCGGCAAGGGCAGTCAGTTCATCAACCCAGGGCACATTTTCACTCGCAAATAGTGATTTGGAAACAGCTTCTCTCAAAAGTGCAGCAAAATCAGCAGCTATCACAACACCACAATCATCTTTGCAAGCATTGTCCTTGGAAAACAATGCTTCTACTTCTAGTGTATCAGAAGGAAAATCCGATTTGACGAAAGCGTTTGATTATGACCTTGCCTCAGCCAGAAAATCACAGTTGTGGCGATCAAATTTACCAGAAGCTGGCACACTAGTTGATGCACTTCCATATGGCAAAAGATCAGAAAAATTGAATGCTAAACATGGCACGTTATTAACTGGTACCGAGGCTGAGAATACTTCATATACATCAAAGCACGATAGTAATGTCTCAAGTTACGACATTAACCACAAGGACATGGCGGGAGTTGCAATCACAACAAGTTTGGAGAAAACTGAATCTCACCAACATCAAACCAATATTGTAAAAGATACTGTGCTATCATCTGGAAGTCAACTAGTCCGTGATGTCGACACTGCAATTCTCGAGCAGGATCGTGCGTATTCAAATAACGAACACGAATCATTGTCAAAGAATGCAGCAAATCATGGGAATGCAGTCAAAACAAACGATCTGTCGCTTTCTGCATCCAACCAAGTTTGCTCTTTATCACTGTCCTATCAGCAAAAACAAAGTTCAGCAATTAACGCCTCGAAAAGTGAGCCAGGAGCTGAATTCAAAGCTGGCGGGAGCAATAGCAGCACATGCACACAATTGTATGAAGAAATGATGCCATCGGCCAAGCCCATTGCGGGAGTCCCGGTATCAATACTGCCGCCAATTGAACCTTCTCATGATGAAGTAAACGTGCTAACAAAGCCACCTCCTTGCACGAATTCTGAATACAAAAATGAAGCAAATCTGCCATACAAAGCAGTGGATGGAATAAGATGTGCGCATCACTTGTCCGCGTCTTCTTTGGCAATGGAGAGTGCTACCCTCAACGATGATGCTACAACGAAATCAACGTCTGTCAGTTCTTTGAGTAAAAACAGCCGTGAAAGCGCGACATCCACACCAAAGTCGTCGCTGCAGACTTCTCTGGCTTCTGCGCTGCGGAAACAAAATAATGCAAAGCCTACTGAGTCCCGCTCTTTGGCAATTGCAACTGCAACCTCTGAACATTGCAGCAGTGAGACAATCATCAAACCACTTCCAGTTCCTTCGTCGAAATATGATCCTCCAACCGTATCATCATTGCAGTCTTCGTTGTCGTCCTCTTTGTGGAAGAAAGATGGCACAAATACTTTATCTTCGAATTCTTTCGAAATGACAGCACCAGCTTCTTCTGCTTCTTCTGAACAAAGCAGCCGTAATGATACACTCAAGTCAACATCAGTATCAGCATCACATTTTTATATTAAACCCACTTCATTATTACAGTCTTCCCTCGCTTCTTCTGCGATAAAACAATTAGTTTCGCTAGAAGCAGAAAATTCAACGAAAGAGGCAATTGCGAAAAAAGAAATGATAAATGCTTTTGAATATTCAAGGACATCTTCACCAAATCTTGAAAACAATGAGGAATATTCAATCTTAAATGACAATTTGGATACAAAGGTCAAAATCCTTCACTGTGAATCTAGTACTCCTAGCTCCGATGCAAACAGTAAAGCAGCTCCACGGCAGTCCTCGTTGGCAGCTGCTACATTGGTGGGAAATCATACACCATATTCGTCTTCATTACAGAGTCATCTGAATAAAAAGTCTTCGCTTGCAATGGCATCATCTTTGGCGAAAAAAACAGTAGCAGAAAAATTAACAACACAGAAGACTGCTGTGGAAGTAAAAGTGTCTCCCGAAAAGATTGCAGCGAATCTACCCCAGGTTGCAAATAATGTGGAAAATCCAATTGCAAATATCAAATCGGATCCACAGGTCAACACCCTTCACAATGAATCTAGGAATTCCGAGGCGAATAATAAAGCAGCTCCGCGGCAGTCCTCGCTGGCAGCTGCTACATCTGTGCGAAATCATACAAAGCATGCATCTTCATTACAGAGTCATCTGAATAGAAAGTCTTCGCTTGCAATGGCAACATCTTCGGCAGTAGACTCGACAACACAGACTGCTGTGGAAGTGAAGAAGTCTCCCGAAGAGATGGCATTGTCTCCACAGATGGTTTCAAATGATGGGGAACGTCCAGATGCAAATGACAAATTGGATACAAAGGTCAAAGCCATTCCAAATGAATCTAGTATTAGTTCTGGGGCGAATAAAGCAGCTCCGCGGCAGTCCTCGCTGGCAGCCGCGGCATCGGTGGGAATTACCAAACATAAGCCTATGTCTTCATCACAGAGTCATCTGAATAAAAAGTCTTCGCTTGCAATGGCATCATCTTTGGCGAAGAAACCAGTAGCAGAAAAATCGACAAAACAAGAAGTTGTGAAAAAAGAATTGGAACATACGTTGAAAACGTTGGCGCTCACTTCTTCTGAGAAAATAGATCCAAAAGACAAAATCGTTGCAACTGAGTCCAGCGATATCAATGTAATCAACGAACGATCTTGTCGTCCCAAGGCCAAAGCTGAGGCATCTCTCGTCGACAAGTCTTTTTTGGCACATGATTCACTTAGTGGAAACATCAAACCTTCGGGTATAAACTCAGCAGGAATTGCCCCAAAGGCAAGATCTTCGTTGCAGAGCCATCTGAAGAATAAATCTTCTCTTGCAATAGCAACATCGTCAGGATTAGACTCCAAAACATACATTGCTGTGGACGTGAAAATGTCTCCCGAAGAGATGGCATGCAATTCGTCAAATGTTCAATTGCAGACGCATTCTTCGCCTGCTGTAGAAAAGACAAATTTGGAGTCTAAATCATTTTCTGGAAACATAGTCTCCAAATCTCCACATTTCTTATCATCAAACAACCAGAAAGGTTCGGCGCAAAATCCATTACAATCGTCTGATATTAGAGGCAATGGCTTATCGTCTTGGGCAAAGGGGTCATCTCTTGCGTCAGCTTTGAGCAGGAAAAATAACGACAAGGCCGATGTCATAGAAACGTCATCAACTTCGTTGGCGGCGGCAGGTTTGAGTGGTCGTAAGTATGGCCACGAAGAAAATCCAAAAAGCTCTTGGAATGGAAAAAATGAAATATGCGAATTGAGGTCTCAGAATCATTTAAACATATCTTCCAAGAGTCATAAGGAAGTTCCTCTTCGTCAAAGTGCAAGTAGGCCACAATCAAAATCTTTATTGGCCGCCACCAAATTCAGTTCTCATATTAGCGCCAGGAGCAATGTGACCACAAATTCAGATGTTGATTCTAAAGGAGGCGAAAAGCTTGATTCTAGGAGTCGATACCCAACATCAAATATGAGTGGATCTGATCACCCCACTCAAGGCAAATATGTTGGGGGGCATTCTGCTGTGAAGGCAAACATGAATGTAGCCTTATCAATGCCTAACCCTAACTCTACACTCTGCAATAGTGATTTTAAAGCAAATCCGGAGGCACCCGTAACAAGACCAATTATTCACATAACAAACCCCACACCCGTGGAGGGAATGAAACAGTCATCATATGTTTCGGCATCGTCGTCTATAAATAGTACTGTTTTGGCCAAGTCAATGAACGAACAAGAATCGCAAAAGTCTCCTTCAACATTCTCTTACTCATCCATGGTTTCGAAGCAACCCAAAAAATCTTCTGCATGGGATAACTCATCTCGTTCGTCCATTGGAAAGTCTACGCAAAAGAATGATACTAATGATATGTCAACATATATTAGTAAACAAAGCGACGGTAACGTTCAAAGAGACAATACCTGTTCCCGGGAGAAATCAAAAGTTGTAACAACGTCCCATTTTGGAAAAGTTAAAGCACTCCAATCAAGCTTTGAAAAAGAACCACAATCTTACCAAACAAGTCGCCTTCCTGTACCACGTAGATCAAATAATGCACACAGCCAACCTTCTACAACAAAAAAGAGCACGAGCAGATGGGCTAACCTTGGAAGTAACGACCAAAATCAAACTAAATTTCATGGCCATGAAGATCAAGGGGGAAAGAAAGCCCATTCATATCCTAAACAAGAAGAAAGTTACCATAGCAACTTGGTAACGAAAACGACATCCAACTCAAACAAGAGCATTCTTCCAAAACCATCATCTCCACACATTGTTGAGTCCAATCCATTAGAGAAGGGCAAAGTGTGGACCACTGAATGCATTGTTTCAAAAAAGCTCCATGAAAAGAAGAGCGAAAACCAACCAATGAAACGATGGGCTGACGACAGCGATAGTGATGATGAATGAGTAATAATCTCTATGTCGAATGTTGTATTTTACATACATATAATCCATTTTAATCCGATTTTTTAATAAAAGTCATGGTTTCAATTTTTAGCATTATTCCTGCATTGTGATTACTACATTGATACGATGGGATTCTCTTCGTGTCAATGTTTTTTTGCGTGTTTCATTTATATCCACAATGTATTACTCACAAAATAATACAAAACTACCTAGAGGGCATAGATTGTCTACATTCCACAAAGTTCATAAATTGCCATTCATCATAAATACAAACGAAATATCACAATCATGTATCATCACTTTATTCATCGTTTTCTGCCATGGAAGCATTCTGTGCCTGGCTGATTAGGTCGAGGACATCCTCTCTCGTCACAACCCGTGAAATATCCTCCGCGCTTGTTTTTTCATCATTCCCTACAAATCGCTGTTTCATCAAATCACGCAAGATTTCATGAGCACCGTTTTCTTCTGTGAATTTCATCTATATTTTTTATCCATATTTTAGTATGGATGAGGTTTGATTCAAAGTAGCAAAAGCGATGAGAAAGGTGAAACACATAAGAAGTAAAAACAAAAGATGACGGTAAGAACACTCACAGTGCAGCCTTGGTCATTCAAAAAGACCCCCCTCTAATTGGACAATGAAAAGAATATTGTTGAGCATGTGAAGATTGAAGATCAAACACGGCGCAGCGAAAGTACACGGTCAAATGCGAAACGAACCTGGCTCTCTCTCACACACTCTTGCACTCTCCTTCTATAACCATCAGGATCCTTTTTAACCAAACTCAAAGCCTCTGGGTTGGGATACTGATTCTCCCCCTCGGCGTATTCTTTGGTATAGAAAATTTTCTTGACATACGTCAATACCGTTGTTAGAAAGTGGCGATTGCTGTCCCATCGGGGATATTCTCTTTTAATGTCGACTTCTCCTGTGGTCGAATTGACGTGGGGGTTGTAGACGTATGACGTGAATTTGACTGTGGGATGTGTCCCAACGTCATTATATTTCGGTGGGCATTGGAGTTGGAACTTGAAAATACCGTTGGTGAATAAACTATATTATTGTCGATGAATGTAAATGCGTGAATAAAATTGAGGCCGAATCGAGAATAGAAAAATCGAGAATAGAAAAAAAATGGAAAAAATAAACAATACTTGATCATTACAGTGCATAACTTAGATCTTACCCACGACGAACGAAAATGACACCGTGAAAGAGACGAAGATCTTCAAAAGATGGGACTAGATAGACGCCTCCGGGGCAGTGCTGCTTCAAATGCTTGTATTCAATGGTGAGCTTGTAATCACGCATTGCTTGCTCACGATCCACTGTCGATGGCGTTGGCTGAATTTTTAAGCGCAAAATGAGTGCATTGGACAATTAAAAAAATATTGTTGAGCATGTGAAGATTGAAGATCAAACACGGCGCAGCGATAGTACACGGTCAAATGCGAAACGAACAAAATGCCACCATATTCTGGGATAGAAGCGAGACAAACGATTAGCAAACTCACCTGACCGGGGCGACGTCTGCTTCCACTTGGTCCTGGAGACCTCGCAGGGCTTGGGGTGATCGGTGCCTTACTATTCATCATTGTGGTGGCGTTCTTGTCGGTGTGATAGGGTGTGATCGATCGAGGCTGTGCGTGGGCAAATCGTGGGTTAGAGTTGGTTTGAGAGTGCGAGTGTTACCTAGAGAGATACCTCTCTAGAGAGTATCGTACCTTGAATCTCCTTGAATAAATGCAGAGAAAAATAAATTGAGAGAGTGAGAAATGCATTGTTCGTCGTTCATCCATGGAGAAAAAGAGAGTACGATAAGTACTAAATACATATGTTGTACTCTCTAGAGGAGTACTCTACCTAGGTAGTACCACATATCGTAGTAACGGACTCCAAATCAAAATGCGCAAAAAAGAGAATGCTTACGACTGGCCGGAGTCCGGTTAGTTGCACGTCTGCTTACTACATCATACAGTAGTTACTAAAACTGCTTAACACACTATTCTCAACCTTCCCAAGACAACCTGCGACTCACCACAAGCCTCCGCAATGTTCATGTTGCTCTGACGAAAGCGACCCAGCATTGGTAAGACGATTCTCTACATGGATATCTTGAAATGATTCTTCACTGTGATGGAATTTACCAGGCTTCGTCCTCGCGGGGCGGCCTGGACGCTCTGCTGGGCAAGGGGCTGGGTCATTCGCTCTGTTATTCGTCATTTTCCTGTTTTTTTCTTTTGTGATTGGAGCTGGTTTTAGGAGGCAAGGATTTGTTGATAGTGTTGCTTTAGAATTATTTGTTGGCATTACAAGCGCATTAATTTTGGAACATATTATGCTTACAGTCTGAATTATTTATTGTCAAGCCGAGGTCCAAATTCTCTTTCAAGTCGTTCGTTTTTCAGCGTTCCGCATATTTCTGCCCGACATTGCATGGCGCGGATTGTGGTGTGCTGCATTTGATATACGTTGCCCTACTATACTTTGCCCTGCTATGCAGATTCGCATGACTCGGTTTGTTGACGTGCAAATCTCTTTATTTTCCCTAACATGAATTCTTACTTTTTCTATGTTTCGTCTGTCGCAAATTGGTGTATCCAGACTCAAACTAATTAACTAGTTATCGACAAGAAATACAGCATTATCCATTTAATAGCAGTGAAAATATGAGTGACCGTAACGCAGAAATTTGGTCCACACGCCTTCAGCGAGAAATTCTCGCTCTTGAATCATCTGATGATGAATCCAAAAAGATTGAATTGTTGCCACCATTTATCAGCACTGTCGGTCACACCTTGAATATTGAGGGGGGGATAGCAAAGATTGAATTTAAAATTGATGTGGAAGTTGGGGAAGAGACAGTGGAAAGTGATGACGCTAAAAATGTAGTAGATGATGCCACTGGTGTGAAGAAGGAAGACGAGGGAGGAAATGATGAGGCTACAGCTGAAGATGGAGATGAAAATAAGGACACAAGTGAGGCTGCAAAAGAAGCTGAGAAAGAATTAAGTGAGAATGCGAAGGATGCTGAAGCAGGAAACACTACTGATGAATCTAAGTCGAAGGATGCAACAAAAACTGCAGAGGACACAGAGAAGGCTGATGATGGCGTTGAAGCCTCATCAAAACCCGAACCTTGTGTGATTCTAGTCCTCGATGCCTCCCTTTATTGGAAAGCCGACTCGTCGGGCGATCAATCGACTCCCATGTGCTATCCTTTTCAAAAACCACTCGCAATCATCAAGTCTGGATCCCATCTTTTCAAAGGTGGATCGACTATCCAGAATGGGGAAGAAGTCGATATTGACCTTGATTGGACTCCCAGTATCCATCTCTCTGATGCAGTCACGAATGTTGCCCTCAAGATTCGTGAATGCGTCAAGAGGGGAGAGCCACTCCACTCTTCAAAGAGTAATGACGAGGAGGAGGAGGAGGATGGACTTCTTTCTGAATCTCTCAAACGAGAAGCTCGCGAATCAATTCTTGAGACAAAGAAGGCTATGGGGGCAATGTTTTCATCATTTGCCGCGAAGGGATCTTCCATTGCAGCCAAGGGGCAGTCAATGAAGGGATTTCTTAGCTCGACATTGAATGATAGTTTATCTGCACTTTCTGAATCTGAACGCATTGCAAAGCAGGAAGAAGGTGAAGCAAAAGTTGCGGCTAACCAGGAAAAGGAAGAAAAGAAAGCTGGCCTGCCACGTTCTCCCTTTGCTGGTAAGGGACAGTCCATGAAGGGATTTTTGAGTTCAACCCTTGGAGACACTTTGACGGCGCTTCAAAAAGAAAGTCCGTCGATTAATTTAGCTGAGGAGACTAAAGAGAAGAAGGTGGCCAAGAGGGGTCTCCCAAGTATTGGTGAAGAAATCGACCTCTCTGACGAGCCATGGAATCAGTGCTTTGGGATGTACTCTTGTAAGGCAATTAGAAGGCCGCCATTTGTGGAGGCTGCAATTGCTGAAGCTTCGAAGACGCAGGAGAAAGACAAGGAGGTGAGAACAATGGATGATGGTGATGGACAACTGTTTGTGCTCATGTTTTCTTGTACTAGTGTGTACTACAACCAAAATATACCACCATTCTGGTTGGAATAATGATCTTTCGTGACTCATGTTGATTCGATTTCTCTTCTTTTCAAACATGAAACTTTATGATTTAACTTGACTCTTCGTCATTGTGTTGACCAGGTGCCAAGCTCTGGTTTTGGAGGTGCCAGCTCCATGTTTAGTCGCTTTGCTCAGTCCGCAAAAAGTGCCATGGAAGAGACGTTTTTGATGATTACTGAGGAATACCTCGTTGAGTTCAAGTCAAACAGATTAAATATTGGGTCTGGCACTGGTAAGATTACTTTTAACAGATATTTTTATTGAAGCATAGAATTGCATCTGCCTTGACTCTCACTCTTCTCTTAATCCTTTGTTGGCATTTTTATTATGAAGTCACCTTTGCAATTAAGATTGGCAGTATGGCGAAATTAAAATTTCGAAGAGAAGAGTCGCTGTCTCTTTTTTTCAAAGAAGAATCTGATGATCCTTTAGTGTACATGTGCCTCGATAGTGCTCTAGCTGTGCAAGACATCCAAAAAGTTTTGAAACGGCATGGTGTCAAAGGAAAGCACACAAATGCGACGACGCAGAGGGCAGTCCAGATGGCTCTCAGTATGGTACACATGATTCAACAAAAGGAGAAAGAACTACTTGACAACCCTACTGTGGAGCGTGTCAACGAGATCATGGACTTGTATCGCCAAACTGCAGAAAAGTTTGAATCAGCTGGTGACCCTCGCCATGCTGAGGTGATGGCACACATGAAGAGATTTCTCAATCAGCAATTTACAACAAGCATTCTTGATGGGAGCTTTAAAAGTGATCATGCTGTTGTTTCAAACACGGCTTCATCACGCGATGATAGCAAGGTGGCTGCATCTGTTCCGCAAGGCGAAATCATTGAGCAACCATCTTATAACCAATTAGATGATGATGATGACGACGACGACGATGATCATCATCATCATGTAGTGAAGGAGACAAGCGCGCCACCAGTTGCTGCCACAGAAATCGCGGAAAACGTGGTGCAGTCCCCGAGCAAAAAGCTGAATGACTCGACTATGCAAAACATGGATGACATTCTTGAAGAAGCAAAACGCGATATGGAAGACCTTGGAATGGGTAACGAAGATATTGACAATATTCTGAACTCCCCTCCAAGGAAGGTGCAAAGCGAAGATGTTGATGACACCTTCGCCGAGCTTGATGCGATGCTCAGTGATGCAGACAAAGAGTTGAACGATCTCTTGAACTCGTGAGCAATAAAAATGCATAGGTAGTATTGAGGTTTTCTAGATCAATGCAATTGTGTAGCTGGACTGGCGAAAATAATCCAACCAGGAGTCTGTTGATGCCACTCTAGATATGGTTTAAACCTAAAATAATGGTCGTGAGACGAAATGATTATTTGTTTATCATTGGCAGAACTTGTCGCAAATATTTCAGAAGAATATTTACCTCAGTGTCAACTTAAAATTTTACTACGAAGCAATGCATGCGTCTCAAATCTGGCTAGCAGCGTTCTTCGCTGTTTCGAACTCAGGCATTGACGAAAGAGCTTCTTTAATCATGCGAAAAGATGGACGTTCCTTCTGTGGTTGTAAGATAGATTTCATGAGGTCGTACAATGGTCCTTTTTCCATAGGGGTACCTCGACTCCTTCCTAAGAAATCAGCTGGCTCACTAGAATCTGGCACTGCAGTGTTCAAATGCCAGTCAAAGAGATCTTGAACAAGCCTGCCAAATGCCAAAACCTCAATTCTTTCAAAAATTTCTGCTAGCTCAGAGTTGCGATCATAAACAAAACCTGCTCCCCAGTCCGAAAGTCGTGTAACTCCTGACCCGCATTGCAGAATATTGTGAAGGTAGATATCACCATTAGAAACCCCAACATCCGAGTGCACATGTTCTAGAGCAGTTGCCACATTCCAAACCACACTCAACACTTGATCTTTGCTTAAATCCTTGGTATCATCTGTAGGGCCTGCGTCCCTTGTTACTGTACTGAAACTGGGAACTCGTCCAAGTGGACGAGCATTTGGAAGGAGTTCCATTACCATACCTTCATGGGCAGCGCTGCCATTTTCTTCCGATAGAAAAACACCAAGAGCTGAGACTGCAAGTGGATGATCTACAAGGGCATTAATTGCCGCCTCGTCTTCCGGATTGCCATCCGAGCCCATAGACTGTTGCCTAAATATTTTTACGGCCACGTCCTTTCCACTGAATTTCCCATTGTATACGGTCCCAGAAGCTCCATAGCCCAACACAGCAGATTCGTCAAAAGAAACGCTCCTGAATGAAAGGAACACGATAGGACAAGAAAGTTGATTTGCAAAATTAGTATAATATATAATGATCTCTCAATGTTATGAATGACAATTACTTACGATTTGAGGATTTCTTTTTCTTTGGTCTGGGGGCAGTGCGCAATTGGATTCCCAGCCAATGAGATCCAAGCCAGTTTTGGCAGAGTTAAGAAATCTTTGGGAAGAGGGACGCTGATTTCATTGTTGGCGAGACGAATCAGTTCAAGGTCGGAGCACGCCCCCAATTCAGCGGGAATGCTGGTAATTTTATTGTGACTCAGCATCAATTTTCGTAGATGCTTTAGGTCTTGCACGCTAGGGTCGATTCGTGAAATCTGATTGTTTGTGAGGATGAGCCACACTAACGATGCCGCTGGTAAGTTTGACGATGAAAGTTCCGTCAATTTATTTCCTCGAAGGGATAGCATTCGCAAATTGTTCAATTTCCCAATCACTTCAGGCATCACTTCAAATTTATTCTCTGAGAGAAATAGGATGTCCAATGTTGGTGCCAAACATTCAAGAGCCAATGGTAATTCCGTTAGAGAATTGCTATTGAGGTCGAGCTTTTTCAAGGACTTGAATTTTGACCACATGTCGGCATCTCGTAATAGGCCGCTAGACGGGCTGGCGGAGAGGTTGAGTTCCGTTGCATTTTCTTCATCTTCCAAGTCGGATAGATCAACTCTATTTTTCTTGTATTCCGCAGTCGTCATTGTAATAATAATGGGGTCCTTCTCAACCAAGTTAAAAAAAAATACTATGTATCTATGACATGCAGTTCTTCGGCACCGACGGCCGACGTTCGACGGACGACGGTGGAGACAATTAACAAAGTGCGCGAGTTTTGTCGGCCAAGCCCGCAAGTTTCCTCTTTCATAAAAAATAATCTGCCCTCGCCGAGTTTCATGCACAGCATTTACCGATGGCAGCAAAACTTTGGAACAAGGAAGCGGATTCGCAATTCTACGGTTACTCGTACATGGCTCCAGATCCAAAAATATGGGCGGAGCAACAAATCGGTCTTGTTATCGCCAGTGCATTATCAAATCAAACAAATTGGTCTTGTTATCGCCAGTGCATTATCAAATCATATCCTCGCAGCTTATCATGACGTGAAGGTAACACCTATCACCGAGTGCAACTGCAAAGATAAATTTGATGATGTTGATGCATCACATCTTACGGTGGACTTTGACATCCAGAATTCTGCTGTCAATGCCTCACATGACGCATCTTGTATCGGTCGTACTCATCATCGCAAGACGAAGGGCAGACAGACCAAATTCAATTCCTCTGTATTGCTACCATGTTCTGGTAGTATACCTGTGTGTTCTATTGTTAGGTAGATCACTAAATAAATAGAGAAATATCACACGCACACATTCTTTTATCATCGCCCGCGCGCAATCAACAGCTAGCAGCCACCAACCTCACCAACCGACTAAAGGATTGCGTCTAGACCCCAACAAAATGAAGTTGAAACACCTTGAATACAGTCTTTCTTCCTTGCCCAATCGCGTTTTTCCCAACCCCAAAGTTGCGTTGGAACAATATCCAACATCCGTGAATCTTGTAAGCAATCATTGTCTGTCCTCCAATGAATTTTGCGTCGAGAGCTGCGTTGGGGCTTCCTTTTTATCCCTGAAATTCACATCCTACCACCTCTAGCTCAACGGTGTCATCTTTTTCTAATATTTCTGCACAGACAGCATCGATAGTCTTGGCAGCCCTATCCAAAAACGATGCAGGGCCAGGAATCTCCGTCCTTGATTTAGGGTGTGGCACGGGCATGCTCGGTTTGGGTTTTGCTCTTGTGCAAAGTGATATTGTTTACCTCGTAGATTGCGATTCAGAAGCACTGGAGTTGGCACGTGAAAATGTTGATTTCTTATTGGAGGAAGAGTTGATAGGAAAAAGCGATGACATCGAAGAAGAGGATTGTTGTTTGGGTGTTGAACTCATTGCAGCAAAAGTTAAGTATGTCCCGCAGAGGAATAATATACAGGGGGGCAGAAGTGGTGGAGGGAGAGGAGGTCGTGGAGGAGGTGGACGAAAAGGGCGAGGAGGGGGGAGAGGGAAAGGACGAGGATCATCACCAATGCCATCTTCGCAGTCAAACACAGCATCTATTCCATGTGATCCAACCATGAATAATGATGATGACGGAATACCACTGCCCTCCAAAATAGTTGATACAGTCATCACCAACCCGCCTTTTGGAACAAAAAACAATGAAGGCATTGATGTCCAATTTCTACGAACCGCAATACGACTAGCAAGGCGAGCTGTATATTCCTTTCATAAAACATCCACTCGTCCATATCTTATCAAACTTTTGAGAGACACATGGGGCCTTAATGTTGAAGTCGTGGCTGAAATGAAATTCGACATTCCAAACATGTATAAATTCCACAAACAAAAGTGTGTGGATGTGGAAGTGGATTTAATCCGTGTGTTTTGGGATGACGACAAAGATGCAAACTATTCAGACAGAACACAAAGTGATGAACATGTGGATAATAAATGTCATGACAATAACGATAGCGAACTTGGTGAGGACGACGAAGAAGAGGAAAGCGAAGGAGAAGAAATGCCCCTAGGTCTTTGTGGGCATGCGTGATTTCCTTCCAAGTGGAACAATTTTAGGAATACAGTGTTTAGTCTTACTTTTGGAGCGAGAAGAAAGAACTATCAATGCATGATGCAAACCAATAAACTTTATGGTGAACAGAGAAAGATGTTGATAGGAAACAAATATATGTAAACCACTATTGTTCGACAAAATCTTGCATTGCATTTTGGATGATTTCGCAATGCTTGTGCTACTTATCAGGAATAATCGGATGCGTACTTCCGCCACCATACTTAATGTCTAACTCATCTGCACTTCCTGATGGCTTGTTCTCGGTGAAGACCAAACGAAATCTTCCCAAAACCTAGCACATAGTAAATTTAGATGCACCACAACAGTGTAATTATTCAATACTGAACTGCTAGAATTAGATGCAATTTTTTTTCAATCTTCAACACTTAAAAATTAGTCAATCTAGTTTAATTTCATGTAGCATTTTTATCGCCCTCACATCTTGGACAAAACTGCCAAGTATCCCTCACTGAGATCTCTATCCGATCTAGGATCCGCAGGTTCTTGATCCAGACGCAATCCCCATTCTGGATGATCTGTTAGCATATCTCCCCATTCCTTAGTAGTCGGCAACCCTCTACTTACCATCACAGGGTTAGCTTGGTGTTGTCCAATGACATGCTGTAATTTGTTGTTTGTTTCAAAAGGATAAAATGCATCAATAACAATCGAGGCATGGAATGATGTACTTTGACGGAAAAGGATAATCTCTCTAAGAGACACACTTTATTTCACTTACCATTGCACCTTGGGCATGCACAACAACAAGTTTGCCTCCATCTGCCCTCAGCAGTGATGATGCTTTTGCAATAGCAGCCTCCATATCTGGAAGATCATGTAGCGCCGAACAAAATATAACCGAATCAAAAACACCTGCTTCAGATGAGTCATCTTCACTTTCTGTTTCATCTCTATACACTGAAAAATCATGATCGCAGAAATCATCTGCTACAAAGACACGTCCCTTCCCAGTCCGACCGTTTCTCGCAGCACCATAGCGCTCAACAGCATTCTTCACCATCTCTGAACTCAAATCTATCCCCACGTACATGTCTGGCTCACTCAGTCCCGCATCCGCAAGAGATCTGACAATGGCACCATGTCCACATCCAACATCCAACACTTTCCCCTTTGCACCATCCGCATTTGTCGCATCCACCGCAATGGAACAGGCTTTGGTAATACGCTCTTGCAACTCTGGCTTCATTCGATTCCCCACAATATCCGCCCAAATAGCCTTGGCATCGGCAGATGCATCCCATGTAATACGCTGGTAAATATTGTGCAAATCCCTTTCCAATAAATTGTGCTCTTCCATGAGAGTCTTTAATTTTGACCGATCCGCTTCATTCATTTCAAATTGAATAGGTGGGATAAGCCGATTTCTATCCGATGTTGTCATTGGGGCTATCATTGCATCAAATTTTATGACGTCCTTGTATAATTCCGCTGCCTCTCGGATGTGTGGTTCGAGTGATTCCAAGGAAGATTGAATGCGTTCTTGCGTTCCTGCGTTGATATCGCCGCCGTATTGTGCGATTAATTGTTTTTTGGCACGTTCTGCTTCGCGGGGACTCATTTTTTTGGAGGTGGAGGAAGAGGATGGCGATCCTTTTTTGTTTTTATTTTTCCCGCTTGACTTGGAGGAAACTCCGCCAAAACCTCCGGAAGAAAAGAGGCGCGACGATTCATGTATGTGGCGACGATGCGAGGCATGATGATGGGTTGGTCGCGTTGGGTTTGGGTGTGGTGAGGATGGTATGAACGATGCGCGATAATTGCCAGTGAACGATTGCGTTTGGGAAGAAGAATCGCCTAGGGCAAAGGACGACACTTGGGCGATCACCGCCGTGGTCAATATCAATAGCATCACCATGGTCATGTTATTGTTGAAGTTTTATGGTGGTGGAAAAAAAATGAAAGGGCCTTTTATCTTTTATTGCGTCGTGCGAGGTCGTGCGTCAGCTAGCCGAGCGCGGTGCGCGCTAACCGTACGCGCGAAAGATGGCGCATGTGTTGGTTAGGCAACAAAGATGACACGACGCTGCATCTAAAAAAGACTTCGATCCCATGCCACATGCCATGGTGGATACTCCAAATGATGGCAACTGTTCTGCTCATTCTGCGGTATCATTTCTTGGTGAAAAATAAGGCAATTCTGACATTGCATCAAAAAAGAAAAAAGGAAAGCAGGGGCTGATGCGGAATGGATCATTCACAATTGATATCATTTTCTGAAAAGGACACCCAAAAAGTTGGCATAGGAAAAGAAATCATAGGATGATCTTCCATTTGTTTGTATGTCAAATTTTATTTAAAAATAGAAACATGCGGTTTCAACAATTGCATTTAAACAATATTTTTTCTACTGTAAAATAGACATTTTTGATCATCGTACTGTAGGATCAAGTTGAAACCATTACGTTATTGCCAATAACAAAGCTTGGAAACAATGGTGTGACATTAGTCCACAATTTCTTGCTAAGGCACATACCAGCACAGCTTCAACCACTTTTGATTATTTTTCGACACTTTTCTTGACGGAGAAAGAAGGTGACGAGAATGAACTATTACAAAGAGATAATTAACAAACTCACTGTCAGTTGGTCAAATACAGAAGCAAGGCCAATCTCCAGAGCCGCTATTCAAATACCGATGTTAATTTTCTTCAATGCCAAAGGATCATTCAAAATCTCAATCGAAGAAGATATTTCTTGTCACGATACCAACTTTTAGAATATCCCCAATAAAATCTCTCGTTTCACCAAAGATTTCTTTTGCGAAGCATTATTCTGCTTGGACAGTTTCTGAATCCCAAGTAGGCGACCCTTTTGTCAAAATAAACACTGGATCCCCAACTCTAATCACCCCTGGATAACAAGTTTGATTGCCATTACCGCTACTAGCCCACCAATAGCCATTCATTACTGCATTCTGACCAAAATAAACATCATCCTCACTTGCCCCTAATGCCCTAAATTCCAATAATGTCTCCAATGGTTCATCGTGACTTTCACCAGTTATTTGATCTGTACAAGATTGTTTGCATCGTGGGCATCCCTTTGAAATATGAAGGATAACAGAGTCGGACCCGGTCCCTATCTGAATGGCTTTCCAGTTATCTTCGTCAAAGGGTTTGGATGTATTGTTTATGACGATGTTGGGTCGGAAGCGACTCATGGGGAGTTGGTTTTTGCCTTTCTGTGATTTTATATATTGCATATTTTTTGTGCATAAAATCAGATGTGACATTATTGAAAAAGTGGATGAAGACGAAGAGAGAAAATACAATAAAATAAGACATGGGATCTATGAGAATATCGATCAATGATTTTTGACTTGCCTCCTTGAGACGTTTATTCAATTCGTCCAATGAAGACTGAGTTGCAACTAAAATCTGCAATTGAAAATGTTAAAGGACGAATTTCATTAATTCATTGTACCATGGGAGCAAAGACGAAAATGCGAAAAAGTAGAATCGAGCAATAACTCACCGGAAATCCATCAGTCAATCCTCCCTGAGGCAACGACGCCAATAACCCCACCCTCGCTGCATCCGGGACATACAACTCATTCACCCTTCTCACGCTTGAACTCAAAATCACCACCACCCTCACATCCTTATAGCTCTCATCGTCTTGACACACGATCTTTGCTAAAAATTCAGCAGCCTCGTCGCCCACATCAGCCACCTCGATGGTATCCGACCAGAGACCCGCGATGTATCGAATTGGTAACTTTTGTATCGCATTTGGATGGACATTGATAAACACGTGCTGTTGATCAGGTAGCAAGGAAGACGACAGCTTGATGAGCGTTTTCTTTTCTTGATCGGAAACCACCTCCAGGGGTTCGGTTGCCTCAATCGTGGCAAGGCTGGGCGATTGTCGCTGCGTGAAGAACCGGTGGGTGGCTGCACCATCACCAATGAAAGACGATGCACCCCGGGGGACAGGTCGAACGATCATGACACGACGATCGGCCCGCAGGCCATGCTCATCCAATTTGGTTTCCGAAAGAGGTACGGCTCGCAGTGATTTTATGGGGTGGATGAAAATATTAGACACGCGAGGCACATCTTCAAGATCATCACGACGACCTGTTAGTGATTTTGATGCAATCGCAATTTGTCCGAGTTGTCGTCGTGATTTGTATGTATTTACAATATTAAAGAGTATTCGTCGGCTCTGTGCATTGAGGAAAATAATTGATATTGATGCTGCCAAGATTCCGGCCAGCAATGGGAGTGGGTCGGAATGAATAAGGGTTGGCATCATGATGCACGAGATATTTTGGTAAGTTAACAGATCTTTCTGTCATCGCATCAACTGTCAAAAATGCATTCTCATGACACATCGCACATCGAAGACTGTCCGCCCGCACATGTACCGTATGTCTGATCCCACGAGCATTGTTGGGGTTCCAGATTCCATTTTTTTTC
>JALLAR010000058.1:0-26768 GCA_036939335.1 Conticribra guillardii
TCTGAAAGTTCGAAATGGGCTGATCATGTCGCGTTTGTCTAGCATTTTGTAGTATCTATCTGGCAACGTATTGTAGATTGTAGGAGTAGTACTTTGTACTACCATATCATCTTTTACCTCTCTAGAGTAGATGATACCTACCAAAATTATCAAAAATGCTGGAGAGTAAACAAGATGCCCGTTCCACTTGCATTCTTCTCAAGGAAAGACGTCTGCAGTAAGTACATAGTAGTATCCAATAGAATCCATTGTCCACGTAGGAACCAGTAAATGAATAATTCAAACCTCGCGCCATCTCGAATCCTATTGAAAGCATATCAGACATCAGACACCACGCGACGCGTACGAGATGCTTTGTGCTTTGCGTATTTTTGATTTTGGACGACCGCTTGCGCGCGATTCTTCTTGATTCTCGTGTCGCGCGCCACCAATGCGAATGCGCTGGAGGCTGGCGAGGAGCAAAAAAAACATCCAAGAAAACAACCAGGGCCGACAATCCTACATTGGCAGCGTGTTGGCAGATCCCGACCATGATGATGAAATAATAATAATAATAAAAAAGCATTGCCACCTCCTCCCCCGCTCGCACTCTGCAGATAGATAATCATTCTGGAGAAGTTGTGCAATTAATAATCATAACTTTCGCTCGCATAAAAAGCGGGGTCTACGAGCGTTTACCAGTGCATGCAATGCGCGCATGCCACCGGGAAAGAAGAAGCACCATCTCTGCTCTACCAATTACGACCAAAACACGACACCCATCAATAAAAAATAGCACTGACGATAATAATAATATTATCTACGATAGATCCAGCGATCCAGCCATCATCATCGCATCATTCGGCATCATTCCCAATAAAAGGTGGTGGTAGTACGCACGATAATAAAACTTGCTCCAATACCAATACCATACCAATACAGCAACAATAAATTTAATAATAGGAGTGTATGGTATCAATCCAACAACATACATTACTCCATTATATTATAGTTGAGCATCATGGGCATGCCATCCACCATGTCCGCCAAAGCGGAAGAAATCCGTCGAGTTCTATCCGAGCCGGTGGTGGATTTGTGGAAGTTGAGGGAGCTGGCCTTGACGGAGGGAGGGTTGGTCAATGGTGAGTCGATAATAATAATATCATGGTAGAGATAGTATCTACCGTTCGTTGTCAACGAGAGCCGTCTCGTCTCTCGGTGGCTCTAGCTGCACCATGTTGCACATTCAACCGCCCCGCTGCCTGCCAATCCCTCATTGCTCATTCATTTTGAAAATCAATCTCAATAATAAATATTGTACAAATAATAATACCGCGCACAACAGATTCGCTACGAAAATTGGCCTGGCCGAAATTGGTCGGCGTCAACAATGTCGGAGGAGGAGGAGGAGGAGGACACCACGATCATCATCCCGCCTTGTCCTCCAGTCCTTCCTCCCTCGGCTCCCCCCACTCCACATGCAGCAGCAATAGCACTAACAATAGCACTAACAATAGCACTAACAATAGCAACCACCTCCTCCCTCACTCGCTCGACGCCGAACAAATCGCCCGCGACGTCTCCCGCGTGACATGGCACCTCCTCACCGGAAATCAACGCTCGCGCAACTTTACCATGATGAACAAACATCGCAAACGGATACAGAATTTGTTGAAGCGGAAGCAGAAGCGTCTGGGAGATTTTTTGAATTTGGTATTGGTGCAGAGTTATGGACAGCTGATGATGACAACGACGACGACGATGACAACGACGATGGAGGAGGAGGAGATGCGGGGGCATGTCATCAATCTTGATGGCGGTCGTGGTATGGACGAGGATCGATTGAGGTATTATCAGGGATTTCATGATGTTGCGAGCATTGTCATGTCGGCGCTGGGAGGAGCATCGACCGTGGAAATGACGCTTTCGTTGACGCCGACGGCTGCTGCCACGAATACCGAGGAATCCGACGACAATTCCGACACCACCACTTCCAACGAAGATCAACTACAGCAAGAACAACAACCACAGCAACCGCACGATTCACCAACACCCATCTCCCCCAAATCAATCGAAGAAGCCCACACCGCCGCCGCCAGCATGGGACTCACCCTCGCCTCCCAAGTATTACTCCAACTATCCCACTCCCACATGCGAGATGCCATGCGATCCAATTTCAATCAACTCAACGCCGCCCTCCGCCTCATCATCATGCCGCTCGCCGCCTCCTTCGATCCGGAGGTGCATTCCCACCTGCACGATTGCGAGATGGAGCCATTCTTTGCCCTTTCGTGGATCATCACCTGGTTCGCTCACGATGTGAGGGATACGGCCGTGGTGAAGCGATTGTTCGATTTCTTCATCGTCAGCCATCCTTTAATGTGCGTATACATGAGCGTGGCCATGATGATTCATCCTTTGAATAGGATTGAGATTTTGAGCACCGATTGCGATTTTGCGTGCGTTCATCATGCCTTGGCGGATTTGCCAAAGAATTCGAGCAATGTGGGATGGAAATATACTCCGGCGGACAATACTACTACTACTACTACTACTACTAATAATAATAATCATCATGGACGTGCGGGATATACAAGTGGGGAGGATGATGATATCAGTATGGATGCCAGTTTGTTGGATCAGAGTTGTGATGACGGGGAAGAGGATGGGAGTGTCATTTCCAGTTCCGTGTTGAATAATCCCAGGACGGCGAGGGTTCCTTTTCAGGAGTTGATTGATTTGTCAATTTCATTGATGTAAGTAGTAGTGTTCATCATGCACGTTGGCTTGTTTGTATCATCCATGATACTCAACTGAAATTATGTTTCTCACACCCGTTCCCCTCCCTCCATTACCATGATGTTGTTTTCATCCCACAATAAATTTATTGGTTCAGGCATAAAATTCCGCCACGAAACCTAATCAATCTAGCGAAGCGCTACCACTCAGAAATCACGCTTCGGCCACTCATGGCCCAAGCATCCAATATTGCACTCCTCCAACCCCCTCCATCCTGGGGTCTTGCATCCCATGCAGATTCCGATTGGGTACTTCGACAAAAACTGCGGGAGGAGTACGGAATTAGGATGAATCGTCATCAGAGAAGGAATCGATTCAAGCTTGTCAATTGCGTTGAGCCTCATTCGGGAGGGGACAACAGCCACAGCATCAATGACGATCATCCCTCATCGGTGTCTTTTTCGATTGACACACAATGCCATGATGAATATGAGTGCTATTCGTCATCCAAGCACAGCATGAGTAAAACACGTTCATTTGGAAAACCATCAGTGATGGCAATCATTGCATCTGGGACCGGACCTGATGGGCGTGCGGAAGCCAGGAGACTAAGGAAGCAACGACGAATCATGATCCGGAGTGCAGCCATTGTTGCTTTGTCTGTATTTGTCATGTTGGTAAAACCCTACTTCTCTTCTACCACTTCGGCAAAACTATCACAGCAGCAATCAACGCTAGAGGAAATTTCAAGGGAGATTTGCGAGGAGGGAAGCTCCGCATCATTGTGGTGTACAACCTATGGTAAAAAGGCCAAAGGCGAAGAAGTGCAAGAGACGGTGGAAAAACCAGAGGCGGTTGTTCCTTTGCAGGAGAAAAACACCAAGGATGGCATGGGGGATCCAGAAGACAAGGGAATCCATAGTCCTGAAGGGACGATTGATGAAGAAGTTGTTGTTAACGAAAAGCCACAGGACAAGGATAACTCTGGCCAACTTTGTGTTGATGATGATGTGAGTTGTTTTTTCATGTATCAGCCTTGATTGCGGTGGCTTCATCATTGTGTCAGTGACATTTCATATCAGGGAGAAAAAATTCAATGTGTACTTTTCATATCTCAAGATTCAATTCTGAAACACATTGCATAATTGCTAAAACGCTAATAACATTATAATATATTAACGCCATTGCTTGTCTGCCTGAATGTCTGGTTTCGTTGCAGGAATCTCATGGTTTGAATGACATCGCATCCGCGAAAGAAGTGAGCAAACATGAACCGGAAGAAAGTAGTGTAAAACACCCAGTCGTGCAAGCCAATGTACCTCTCGAAACACACGACACACTAATGAATGTAGTCAAACTCCCGGCAGTGTTTGTACTTAAGACCTTCGTTTTGATTTGGTCCCATCGAGGCGATCTTGTCCACCACCTATCCAGCCTAACACATCAAGTCTTCTCGCTCGCATCGCACTTGCAGCCCTATTTTGATTTTCTCATGGAACATTTCATCAAGATATTACAGGGGGGGTTGCACAATGTGGAGGTAGCATGGTCGAAGATCGCGCCAGTATTGCAGAAAGAATTATTGTTAGAGATGGAGGGAGGGGAGTTTAAGTCGGCAGAAAGTGCAAAGCAGACTTGGGAGAAACAAGGGGAACTGTACAAGAATCAGTGGAAGAAATTGGTCAAGTTTACATCAAATGCTCGGAAAGGATCGAAGGCAGGGAAAGAGAATATATCACGGAGAAAATCCATGAAGATGAAGAGTGCTCAATAATCAGGACAGGTTGCCTGATATTGTTTGTGTTACTATGTTATGATTTAAAAATTGCATTTCATATATGTTGTATTGGTTGAGGATGAAAATTGTGTAACAGTAAATAAAACCAAATTAAAATATTTCTAAAGTCGACAATCAGGAGAGTTAGCTTGGTATTGTTGGTGCTACTTACTTCAGAATTGCACATAACAGGTGTGTTTTGGTTAGGGGTTGATGGTCATTGTGCAACATGCAATCGGTATATTTTCAAAGTGAACAATCATGACAGCTTTCTTGCTACTATTTGTGTTACCCTGTTATTACTTTTTAGAGTTGCGCAGCAAATGAATATTGGCTAGTATAATGGTCATCATGTAACAGTAAATAACACCAAATTAACATGAATTTCAGAAACACCACTTGAAGGGATGCAGTGAAATCAGTTTGAGCGATCACCTTGCCTTTTAAAAAAAGATGACAGGTTCTGATTCGGATGTCCAGGTGAAGAATTCAGCATGATTTTCTATCATCACGAGAGGAATGAAATATTTCGGATGTCTTCCAGGTTTGGGGTGTATTCCAATTTATCAGGAATACACTTTTCATGGATGCTGAATGCAATTTGGCCGGCGTTTGCCTGTTTTGCACGTAGGTTGTTGTCTCTTACCCGATTAAGTAAGGGTATTTGATTTCGCCTGCCTGGAAGAAATGTGGGTGCTTTTCTCGTTGAATTCATGATCAGTATGTTGTATGCACAATTTTTCAGTAGCCGACAAAGAACAAGTACGAAAAAAGAAAGGAAGCAGACTACCTATAATTCTTCGCGAGAAGAAGATTTCTTTCCTGGTCGTACCAGCTCCAAACGCTGCGCCACCAATTTTGCAGTTGACTTGGCACCAATAGCGCTAATTTCAATCGCCGCAACAGCGCTTTCAATTGCATTTGCATAATACAAGGCTGGGCCGCCCTTGCCAATATCACCATCTGATCCCATATTGCCCCAGTGCTTGGCACCATCGTAAAGAAGGTATGACAAAGACTCTGAGTTCCGACCTCCATCAAAATTGGGAGTGGCTCCACCATATTTCCCACCTTTTTCTTCACCTCCACCCCACATTTGCACGTATTCCACCACATGGTTCAAACCAAATAAATCATTTCGCTTTTCCAGCGTGAGCTCCTCGGAAGAAAATGTTTTCATCAATCCCTTGTCTATTGAGAGAATGGTCAGAGTTGAAATCCCTTCCAGTAATTTTCCACGCTCTGACACCAATATGGACCGAGGCCATTGTTCATTTTCGTCTAATCCAAAGTGTGTGGCATTCAGTGTGGCGTTGCTAACAACAGTAGTGACGACGGATGTGTATGGAGTGGTAGCACTGGATGGAAGGGGAGCGGCAAATGTTAAATGTCCATGCTCATTATTGGCCATTTTTGACGACGCATCCAAATTATCTTCCGAGTCCTGATTATCATGCATTCCACCCAAAGGCATCGGATGAAGAACCAATGGATCCATGTGGCTTTTAATCAAAAAATTAATTCTAGATTGTTGTAAAGGTGCCGCAAGGATGACTATATCAAAGTTTCCCAACGATTCTTCATCAGTAAAGAGTTCCATGGAGTTTTCTCCAGAAACTACCGTTGTAATTTGTTTTTGACGGCGGTGTATCCGTGGTGTTGACGGTGTAGTGGTGCTACTATGGCACGTAGAAGAGTCGTAAAGAGTATTGGCTTGACGCAATGCCGACTCCATGAGTTTGTAATTTCCACCTTTGATACTGAATAAATCTCCTCCAGCAGGAACATAGGCGACGAGACCCACTAGACCTGAATATGATATTATTATTGTACACAATATACAATTGCGGAAATACCAATGAATTGACATTCACGACTTTAAATATGGAAACAGAAGGTTGCAAAAATTTTCCGAGCAAAACGACGCATTGATAAACAACACAAAGCTGCTCTCAAATCACTCACCATTCATCTGGTTCAAATCTTGATTATACGTATTCAAAGTCATGGCCGTCACCAATTCCGAACGCAAACATCCAGGCATCCACCACCTCTTTTCTCCATAACGATGATGGTTCTCCTTCTCCTTCTCCCTATCCAACTCCAAACCGCCACACCTCGACAATCCCAACCCATCCAAAAAGTCATGAAACGAAATACCCGCCACAGATCTCAACCCAATTGCCTCCCACATATCCATCGGGCTCTCAAAGAACGTCACCTCATGAGTCACATCCTGCACCAATTCATAAATGACATCAAAGGCATGTACCGCACGTTGCACTGCCTGACGTAAACGAATGAAATCGAGATTGTATCTCCACAGAAAGTATATTGGTGGTGCGATTTTATTCAGTAATTGTTGGAGAATGTTTGGAATGATGGTGGTACTACTAGCAGCGGAGGCGAGAGGATGGTAGTACGATGGTTTTAATAGCCATTCTTTTTGTCCGTGATAGATCCCAAATCCGCTTGGATTGTTCGTAGTAGACGTCCCGTCTGACTTTTTGTCGAACTCCTTTCCATGATTCTTTGCATCATTTTTTCCATCATCATCATCATCATTTGCAGTTTGGTGGGTCGTTTTTTGTTCGTCGTTTCCCGTACTCATTGGCGACACCTTCGCCAAATGGTCCGGATCTCCCTCCATCATATCCACGACCAATTTATTCCCGCTGTAGATAATGGAAGCGCCCAATTCAATGACGGTGCCATCATTGAGTTGGAGGGTGGATACGCGACTTCCTTGCCATTGCGGCGGTCGTGGGTCCGACGAGGACGATTGAGGTTTGGGATTGTTGGGATTATGATCGCCGTGTTGTTGGTGGTGGTGTGATGGCGGGGGAGAAACATCATAGACGATTATTTCGTCCAAGAGACACGTCTTCTTATTAGAACTACCACCAGCAGCAGCAGCAGCAGCAGCAGCAGCACTAGTATCATATTCGGCAAGATATTTTGCAGAAAAAGTGCCGCTGATTCCTCCGCCTATAATGGCTATTCGATATCCACCAATGGACGACGATGACGATGACGATGACGATGGCGGTGGGTTGTGCGCGTTGCTGTTCGTGGCATCATGATGGATGTCGTTCGTCGTTGGGTCGTGCGATGATGCTGTTGCTGCGGATGTTACAGCGAATGATGCGGCAGCAAGAATGGCAATGAGGAAATGGCATGCCGTGAATAATACGAATGGAATATGGCGGCGTTGATGATGCATGTTTGTTTAGTACCTTATGAGTGATGCTCTAATCCTCTAATGCATAGGTGGGGTTAGTATGTAGTAGTTATCTAGTAGAAAATATATGACATGCCATCGGTAAAATAATAGAAAAGCGGGTCGGTCGATCGGTGGGTCAATGGTTCGTTGCTTTTGTTATTGATGGAAGTCGGCAGAGCTCGGTCGGTTAGTGACGGTGTGTTGGAAGGTGTTGGGATGCGAACACGACAAAAAAATCATACAATACATCATACAATACATAACTTTTAGCATAACTTGTGTGACAGAAAAGATTTTTTAATTTGACGTAGGAATCAATATTTAATATCGGTTTCGCACAAAATAAGAGTTAGAATTATTATTAATGACGTGCGTTTCGTCATGGTACAATATGGTACTACCATAATATTATTATTATTATCATAACAGGACAGTCCTGCCACAAAGTTGGCGACCGCCAGGGCCTTTAGAGACGAAGATGGATGCCCCGAAGGCTTTCCCACCCACACCCAAAAGCATAACGTTGCTCCTCCAGTACTTGAACCAAGAACCACACCCGAAGGAAGTCAACATCGCCATTCTTGACGTCCCCGAAACTAATTACGACAATGACGACGATGATCCCGACAGCCGCCATCATCGCTGCGCCAACGACAATGCTTCGAATTCTACTACTACCACGTCCACGGTCGACAATTATCCCATGCGCTCCTATGCCAAGGTACAAACCAATCTAGGAATTCATGCCCCCGATCTCCCTATTTTGGCCCGTGAGTTTCGTGCGGAGTATTATTTCCTTCGACGTCTTTATCGCGATGGTTTCTGCAGTAGTAGTAGTACTACTGGCAACAACAACAACAGCAACAACAACAATGATAACATCATGAACATGACGCAGAGGAGTAAAAAATTGTTGTCGACTCGATTTTTTGACGTGACGTCATGTCTCCTTTTGGTGTGCCCAGACCATTCTACGGCATGGGCAGATCGAAGACGGGCCTTATTGGTTAAGGGCGATATGATATTTTTTAATGAAGATGTCTTTCAGAGGGAGTTGGAATTTTTGGATTTATTATTTACTCAGCATTCCAAAGCGTAAGTGCAACAATGTTTTGGATGTTTCCTTATTGGATTTTCTTGAACTTGTAAAATGATTTTCGCGCTCAATATTTGAGGGATTTTTCTTTGTATTGACATCACGGCGCCAACACTTAAAATCCCATATCGATGATGGTGTGTGTTCAGTCCTTCATCATGGGGGCACAGAAAGTGGATATCTCAAAAGCTTGTGGATTTAATCTTTGATGCAACTGAGCAAGAAAATCACAATGAACCAATACAACAACAAACACAAATAACATCCCAATCAATGCAGCATACCAATGACTTCGAAAGTGGAGATGAATCTGCAGGCAAACTTGCTGGCACAACCCTAGTTTGCAACAGCGACGCCACAGACTCTCGATTGTACAAACTTTATCAATGGGCCAATTCTGAAATCAAAACGTGTTCCTCCGTCTCAAAAAGATTTCCCAAGAATTATTATGCTTGGACGCATCGACGCTGGGTGTGTCGATTATTATTCCGAATGTGGTACAATCAACCCGACTCTGCTTCGACATCTGGCAGCGTTTCCGCAGAAATTAAACTTCTTTTTGACCTCCTTACTGATGAGTTGTCCGCCACTCAAGCATGGTCAAAGATTCACGTTAGTGATCATTCGGCAGTTCATTATCAAGGGCAGATAATGCGTATGCTGCTAGCAGTTGGATTGCACCCTACACATGGATATTATTGTTATCATAATCACGATCAAAATGGGAACCAATTGCATTACGGTTATTGCAACACATGGGCATGGGTATTAGTCAACACATCTATCGAAGCAGCGCGGTCTTCCTCTTTCCTTGCACATGAAGTTACTTGGATTCATCGTAGAATATGCGGCTTTACAGTCCTCAATTTAATGGAAGGCTACATTTTTGGTGATGGCGGAGGCATTGGCGCAACGAATGACTTTAATGGAGAGTGGTCAGTGCCATTTGACTCCACGACACTATCGTTTTTTTTGGATGAATTTGTTGCAACAGAAATAAACGATGTATTTGCCGTATGTTTAACAACTACAAACTCGCCAGAACGTAATCATGCATTGGCTTACATTGTCTGGATGGTTAAAAAAATGAGCGAGAGCTTCAAGGAACGAGCTGATGTTGTTGTTATGATGAGAAATGCATTGGATTTGCTGGGGTGTGACGATAGCATTGTAGGTAATGCTTGCAGAATTATGATGAATAGTGGTGAGGTATGACATGTAAATGTATTAACTAGATCATCATATTACATCATTAGTTCCCTAGGCGACACTTTTTCAACCGCCATCAGCATTTATTCTGCCTCTTTGATTTGTATTAATCGGATATTGAAAAAACTTTTTGTGCACCCAACTCAATAAACGGTCGCTATGCTATCGAACTCCTATCCTCTCCGAACAACACAAACTAAACACCCACATTCCATTTTTTTATTCTTATTATAGTGAATCAGAATCAATTAGGAATGAAGAGAGCATTTGACATGTAATCACCAGTATTTAAATTGAATAGTGAATACGAAAAGTGAGCATAATATAATAACTAGGAACAATGATTTATGACTATGCTTTAATCATCTTTAATATAATACATGGGAGCATTCCAAACCCATTTATTCGCAGCCCATTTAACCCCATCGCCTCCCACAGGACACGCCCCATGCAACGACAAAGGATCCATATTCCCCATAGCTGTTAGACTGTAGAATATGATGACTTTACCCCTCTGTGGCTTCACCTTTAGACCCACCGAACAATCAGCATAATTCCTCGGGATTGCTGCTCCACCGTATCGAGGGAAAATGGTTTCTCCTCCTTCTGCAACGTCAGACAAGTACCAGAAAACGGTTGCAAATCGATTTCTTTTCCCGTGCTATTAACATGAGAATTGTCAGTTTGAAAAAAATGTTAGCAAAGAACGATGTTGTACTACCAGAATATGGCAACAAAGAAGATGCACATGCTCTGATTAAAACAATGTCATAAATCAATGCCCCTCCTCAAAAAGCAAGTTGTCCTATCATGAAAACAAACAAGCCAATTACATTGAGACAAGAGAGATCATCTCATTGGCGACTATTAAAAGTGCTACCATTTTGATAATGATGCATCAAATGATTTTCCGCAAAGGAAATAATTTGCAATCAACAAAAGCATCAAGGTGATAAAAATTGCATCGAATGATCTCGGAGGATTACTTACCTCAATTAAAGCTAATGTGCCTTCATCAGATTGATACGCTGCAGGATCAAAATAATCATGATGGGCATCATATTTCTCCGTTGGTCCATATCGCAGCACTTGGGCATATTCTTGATGGGTGCGAGGAACCCTAACTAGTTTTGCAGTACGCTCATCAATAGCTTTCAAGATCGAATCATCATTCGCCGGGAGAAATGTGGATTGGCTTGTTCTCCACTCAGAAGCTGATTTACCTTTATCTGCATCCTTTAGGGAAACCTCCGAATATTCCATGCTAGGCCCTGCAACTTCTGGAATGTATTTGCACTCTTCGTCAGTTAGAAATCCTTCGACGGAGAGGACAAGAGGCTGAAGGGAAAGTGTTTCAATTGTAACTTCGCGTGAATTTTTGTCATATTTCGTGGGAGGCAGTTCAATGGTACGTTCGAACCCTTCGCGTACACCAGGCCATATCCACACTCCACCATTTGTAATGACGAGCATTTCAGATGATGCTAGCTTCGTCATTAAGTTGTCATCCGCAACCATTTCATCAGTGCCAACTATACGCTCTCCCAAAGGGGTGAAAATTGCCCACGGTTGCTGCTTGCGCCCAGGGGGAATTAATCCCAATTCCAAAGACAGTTGCATTTTCATTTCATTCCAAGAAATAGATTCAACCCCTTTGTCTCCAGACATGGTGACGCGACGACGAATTTTAGTAGAGTGAGAACCTTTGTAGAAAGTGAGTCGAAGAGAATTGCTTTGTTCTATCCGATGTTGGCGATCTACATCCGTTTGTGCGTGCGGTTTTTCCTTTCCATTTGCATCCACATGGATAGGATCAATGCATACGACATGAAGCCCAGCGACGGGAGAATTATGGAGGTAATTGGCAAGGTTGGATGGAGTGCATGGTGTATGGCGAGGGAGGTTATTGGTGGATAACGATTCGACAGTTTGGGGAGCGGGTGGTCTGCTTTGTTTTCGGAGACAGGGCATTTCATGATGAGGTGGTTTGATATTGGAAGGCGACAGACGAGGCCACGAAAAAAACCAACACAATGAACAGGCAAAAAAAACAGCAACAATATTTGTTTATGCAATCGATTTTGACGAAGACGTCCAAATTATATTTCAAAGAAGAGAACTACACGCAATTTAATATTTTCTCGCCAAACGATTTTCCAGAAGAATATCTAGATAAAAATGAGAAGCATAAAAGCAAACACAGTCAACCAAATCCCCAAACCTCTCCATAGCAAAACACTCAGCAACCATTCAACCATAAACAATTCGACTTACATTGCATCCATCGCCGGCTGACGAAGCACATGCAAGGCGGGAGGAGTCAATACACCTCCCAAAAATGCCACAACGGCCACGAACACACTGACAAGCAGTGGTGTTGGGCTGCTGCTGCTTCTCTTGCTACTGCTTGGCTTCGCCACCTCTTTGGCCGGGGTCGCGGTGACCGTGGGGGTGGTGGATTTAGTCTTTTTGGGCGCCATGACTGCTACGCTTTATTGCTTCAAAGAGGTCGATTCGAATCTATTCGGATTCAGTTTATGGTCAAGTTGTTGGTTGTTGGTGCGAGTGTTGATTTTGCTTGATGCGCGCGGCATATGGATATTACTACTCTAGGAATTAGGAATTAGAAGTAAGGTACCTTATGGTACATACCATACTATCTACCATCATAGCATATCTTTCAAAAACAGTATTATTCATATTATTGTACCATACCTACTGATATGGATCATACCCATATACTATGATGCACATAGCATACCTCTCTAGCTACTACTACATCCTAAGTACTTAAATCGACTTACATACACAAAAAAATATAGGAGTACATAATATTGCACGACTGTGAAAAAAGAGAGTACTATCTTGCATACTAAAAGAGAAGAAGAGAATGAAGAACCCCAACGCTCAATCAAGATCATCAACATACTCCTAAGTAATAATTATTAACAAAAAAAATAAAACGCTTGCTTGAATAAAGCGAGGCCTATTCCCAATGTTCCCAAAAAAAAAAAACCATCGCATTGTTGAAATCGATCTTGTCGCGCCAACCAGCATCAACGTCATTCGAACCAATTAACCAATAAACATAAAGAACCATGGGATCAGGAGAACCAGTCGTCGTCCAAGGAACGGCCCTTGCCAGTCCATATGACCATACCACGGAGTCTTCGGCTATTCAGCCGTCGGGCGCGCAAGTCGAAGGGAGGGGCGAACAGCAGGTCTGTAGATAGTTAGAGTTGCTCGTGTCATTGATGGCCTCTTCCATTTGATATGATGTGTATTCAATTCATTCGTGTCGCGTATTTGCGCTGTGGTTTGCTCATCATTCGACCCACGTCAAACGAATACCAAGTACTAATTGTTCATTTATTATTATTATTATTATTATTATTATTATTTCTTGTCCAAAGGAAACCAAATGCCGCGACCCCATTTTTGCCCTTCTCCTCTACGCCAACGTCGGAGCCCTCGCCGGAGTCGCTGGCGCCTACGGAACCAGCGCCTTTAGCGAGGCGGTAGATGACACTACGAGCACCGGCTACAACTACACAGGCTTCATCAATGTCACCTTTATTTGCGGGGCCATTGCCATTATTCTTTCGGGGGTATCTCTACCCATTATGATGTGCATCCCGGAGCTTTTGATCAAGGTGTCCTTGCTGACAATGCTTGTTCTTTCGGGTGCCATGATGGTCGTGTCGTTCATGGCAGGGAATATCTGGGGGGGGATATTCGGTGCCATTTTCTTTGCCATCTTTTTGTGTTATGCCCGAGCCGTTTGGTCGAGAATTCCTTTTGCGAGTGTGAATTTACTCACGGCTTGCACGGCTATCAAGAAAAACGCTGGAGTTGTATTCGTGGCATACTTTTTCATTGCATTGGCATTTGGGTGGTCACTCCTTTGGGCTGTTGCCACGATGGGCGTGTGGAATGAGGTTATCATTGAATCTGCAAATCCACTTGGTGCGTGTATTTTGTTATTTTGTTTTACGAATCTTTTTGGTTCTATTTTGTCAGCTAACGGGTATTATTTTGATTGCCTCGCAATATTTTTCAAAATGAAAGAACAAAACAATGTCCAGTATGGGTACCTATTTTTGCTCTTCCTCTCCTATTTCTTCACTCATCAAGTCATCCAAAATAGCACCCACGTCACCGTTGCCGGAACCGTTGGAACATGGTGGTTCACACCCGCTGATGGATCCTCCTGCTGCTCGTCGGCTGTGACTGGGAGTCTTATTCGCACCTTGACAACTTCATTTGGTTCCATTTGTTTTGGATCTTTGCTGGTAGCTATTATTCAAGCGGTCAGGGCATTGGCGCAATCTGCTAGGAATGGTGACAACCAGATTCTCTTTTGCTTGGCGGAATGCATTCTCAGTTGCTTGGAATCGTAAGTCGTATAATTTCATTTGCCATTTCTTGTAATGATTTTGAGCTTGTCCTAACGTTTTGAATATTTTCGTGTCATTCAGTCTCCTTGAATATTTCAACAAGTGGGTGAGTAAAAGAATAATGTGTGAGTAGTGCCTCTGTCTTGTGAGTGATAACATCTTACAAATAGTTTGATATTTCGTTGTTTAATGATAATCCAGGCATTTGTGTATGTGGGACTTTACGGATACAGTTACTTGGAGGCAGGAAAGAACGTCATTACCCTCTTTAAGAACCGTGGATGGGAGGCTATCATCGCAGACGATCTCATCAGCAATGGTAAGTATGTAGTGTTTTGTATGTCCTTTTTCACATTAAAATCAACCCATGAACTCACACCATCGCATTTTTGAATTTATTCCAGTGTTCTTCTTTATTAGCCTTGTTGTCGGAGGTCTCTGTGGGTCGTTTGGGCTCATATTTGTTGAAACAAATCCTGAATGGTTCGAGAACTCGCCTACTTCGGGCAACGATCAGTCAGCATGCTTTACGTAAGTTCGCATCGTGATTACAAAAGACCAAATATCATTTTTGCAATTCTAATATCCATCTTGCGTTACGTTTCACTTCTCAGGCTTGGGTTTGTTGTGGGATTGGTCCTCACTAGGTAAGATATTTTTATTTGCAACTTATTTGATGGCATGTTTACAACGTCATTGATTTTAACCCCCGTCTTTTTTTCGATATCCCACAGTATTTTGATGAGTACTATTGCTAGTGCCGTTAACACCGTCATCGTTTGCTTTGCTGAGGCCCCTGCGGAATTCGAAGCAAACCACCCCGAGCTCAGCAGGAAGATGAGGGAGACTTGGTTATCATTCTATCCCAACTGTGGTGTCTGAGAAATGCAATACAAATGATGTATGGGAATGTCCGGAACCGGTATTTTGTGTTGGCTAAGGTCCACTGTAATGGACAATGCTACTCGGTTCAGTCTGTTTAGATATTTATTCGTCCGTAAGAAACGTTTTGATTTGCATGGCCATCCTAGATTTAGTGTTTGAGGATGGATATCTGTACCTTGTCCAATTGTGATTCGACGCTGTGACTGCATTGTTGATTTGCGAGGTATAATTTTCTACAAATTGCATTAAGAAATGATTAATTGTATTTGCAACCAAAACTTCTTTTTAAACAAAATGTATCTATTTGAAAAAAATAAGTTGCAAATTGAAAACACATCATGCTTAGATTTTAAAAGCAACTTTTGTAACTCCTTCGATTTTATCAAGATTACACACATTGGTTGCAGTAGCTATATCATAACTAATCATAGTCGTCATCATCAGCAATAATTTCTTTCATTTTTGCAAAAGACTCCAGTTGAGCATCTTGAATTGCGACATTTAAAACAGCTTCATCCTCACCCAACCCTTTTTCATTCGATCCCGCCATGCCTGCAACAGGCAGATTCTTCAACAAGGAAGTAGAAGTTGTCTTGTCACGTCCAGTAGTTTTAGCTGCATTTGTCGTAGCTGCTACTGCTGATGTTAATGATGTTGATGTTGTTGTTGCTTTCCTCAATTTTGAGTTATCTTTGTCCCGTCGTCTTTTCCTTGCGGCAGTATCATATTTAGGAGCATTGGCCTCTGTCAAATTGTCTAATACTCCTTCCAAAAACGACAACTCTGGTCTTTGTTGTATCTGTTTCTTAACATGGTCCAAATCAATGGGGTATGGGGGAATAGTATCATTCTCATTTTTTGCATGCGATGTTTGTTTTTTGGTATTATTTTTTGTTTTGGTTTTGCTTGTTGTGGAGGCTGATTTTCTTCGTTTGCGTGATGGTGTGGATTCATCATTCTCATCATCGTCATTCCTATCATTATTATTGCAATCATTAGTACTGGAACGAGCAAGATCACTGACAAATAATGCGGAACATGCTCCTGTGAAAGCATTAATCGTGAAAATAATAATTGGTTGGCAATTGAATTTTGGACAATTCACGCATAACAAAAATCAGTATAGGTGTGAAATAATGACAACAAGGGAAGAACGGGAAGAAAACTGCTGTGACAAAAAAAAAACATCAATATTGCATCGGCCACAGCATCCATCATCATCATCATTGACTAGGTAGTATGCTACGGCGGAGTCCATCATCCTATTGTTTTTGCGCACGCTCTCATTTTTCTTCTAACAACATACCAATGAGTTCTACTGCTTTTGAGGATAGTCGGCCTACTTCTTCATCTCGGAGGATTTGCGACTTGATTTTGGAATGGGGAAAGACGTTTGATAGATCCATCTTGAGTTGATTATTTCAGCTTGATGGATGTTGTTGTTGTCTTGAGTTCGTTGTTGTCGTAATTAGTATCTGTAGAGTAATTATTATTTTTTCGTCGTCCTCCTCATTTTTTGTTATTCGTCCTTATTGTATCCTAATTAAACAGGGCACAACAGGGGAAGTATTTGTGACGTTTCGCAAATTATGCGTTGAATCCGTTAAGACAGGTATTTATGTTTGTACGTAGGAATGTGTATCATTTTTTGTCCAGCAGACAATCTTCTTCCGTCGCTTTTTAAGATGCCCACAACTTGTGGCCACAATTTTTTTGTAAGTTGTCATTGTTCATTGCAACAATCAATTAGTACATACAATTACATTATTACATTGCCGCGAAGATGGCGAAACGTCCCAACTCCGGAAAGGCCTCCAAAGTCAAAAATAAAAACACCAACAACAATGGCAATGATAGTACCAACGGATCCGAATCAACGCAACAACAATCAGCAGCAGCACACACCAATGCTGCTCCATCCGGGAACAACAACAACAACAACAACAACAACAACCACAAAGGCCGATTCACAATCCACCTAACTTTCGGCTTCCTCCTCCTAACCCTCCTCCTCTCCACCATTGCCGCCTTCTCCATCGGATGGCTCGCCCGTCTCGTTCTTTTATCCAACATGGGAATATTCCCATCGTCGCAGTCGCAGTCCTCGTCCATTGCCAGCATCGACACAATGAGTAATACCAACAGCAACAGCATTGCCATTGCCATTGGCATGATGGATTCCAAATCCAAAAAGGAAAATCCCACCATGTCCAGAAAATTATCCTCCCAACAACTCCCGGCGCCCAAAGTCATTGAAGGGAAAGATGTGCCGTATACGACCTATGCCTCGAAAACATTTCATACTGCGGGAGCGGCCACGGCGAATACGCTGCATATTGATCGGACGGCGGTGCTGTTGATGAGCACCATGGGAAAGAGTCGGAAGGGGGAGGGGGGGTTGCTGATGGCTGCGAAGGAGCCGAAGAAGGGGATTGCTGGTGCAGATGATGATGATGATGACGATGACGATGATTCTAGCAGCAGTGGCAATGGTTATGTGCCTTGTCACGCCGAGGATGGTGTTACTAAATGCTCCCGCGGAAAAGCCCCCATTGCAAATGAAAACGATGCCACGACCAATGACACTGGCAATGACACCATCGTCAACGACTACAGCCACAACAACGACGAAGACGGCCTCCACCTCCCCGCAGGCCAACATCTCCTCGTCGATATCAAAGACGTCGATTCCAATTTCCTCAACTCCGAAGAACGCCTCGCCCTCGCCATGATTGAACTCATTAACGAATCCAAACTCACGCTCCTATCGTACCATTGTCACTCGTTGGTGCCCATTGGTGTTTCGTGCGTGGGAGTGTTGTTGGAGAGTCATATTTCGTTTCATACGTGGCCGTTGGAGGGGGTGATTACGCTGGATTTGTTTACTTGTGGGGGTAATCCGTTGGTGCCGGTGATGCCGAGTATTGAGAGGTTGTTTGGTGTTGCTCGTGAGGTTGATTATGATGATGATGATGAAAATGATGAGAGTGATTCAATGAAGAAGAAGAAGGAGGAAGTAGTTCAACCATCCATTCTGTGGGCACATAAATTACGTGGATTCCGTGAAGGGTTCGCACCCAACTACAATCGTGAGAGCAATCCTCTCGATCAAGATCTAGGAAGGTATGTCCTCGGAAAATTGGACTTTGATATCAAACGACCCACGCTCTCCACAGAAACAGACTTTCAAAGGGTGGACGTCTATGAATTAATTTATCCACACACAAGGAATGCAGACTCGTATGAGAAATCATTGACATTTGACGGAGAGAATGAAACGACATCGTATGAATCAAGTCATCCGGAATTCTTTGCCCCTGATCGTGTCCTATTTTTGGATGGAGTGATTCAAAGTTCGTTGTATGGGGATGCGGCGTATCATGAATCACTTGTTCATCCTGCCATGATTACCCATTCAAATCCCAAGAGGGTGGCAATTATTGGTGGTGGGGAAGGTGCAACATTGCGTGAGGCATTGAAACACGAGACAGTAGACACAGTAGTCATGATTGAAATTGATCAAGAGATTGTCGAATTGTCACGGGAGTATTTGTCCGAGTGGTCGGATTGTTCGGATATTATTGGAAGTGCCTCTTGGTGCTTGGAGGATAGGAGGGTTGAGGCTAGGTATGAGGATGCAATTCACTATTTCACGAGTAGGTTTGCGAAGAAAGAGGAAGTAGAGGAGGATGCACGATTTGATGTCATTGTCATGGATGCTCTTGATCCAAATATCGATATTGATTTTGTTCTGGATTTGTACAAGAGCGATGAATTTATTGGATCGCTTTACAATGCATTGACTGATTCGGGAATTTTGGCGGTGCAGGTGGGAGAGACACCTAGTTTTATTTATCCTGCTGATGAAGTTGGGCCGTTTGCCAATCGGGCAATCATGATGCATAAGTTGGAGGAGACGGGATTTAAGAGCATGCATATTTATGAAGAGGTGAGGACTTGCCATTGTTGTAGTGCCATGATACGAACAAAGTTTTTTGTGATTATACTGACATTGTTTATTGCACCACCTCTCACATACCTTCGTCGATTGATCTACAGAGCCATTCTGGTTTCCAATGGCCTTGGAGTACTCTTGTCGCGTTCAAAGACTACTCATCACGAGCTAACTGGTACAGAAATCCTGCTGAGATCAACCTTGAAATTCGTAAACGACTCTTACCAACCAAATCGGGTGCCTCCTCTCTTCGCAACTATGATGGAGCAACTCATTTAAGCTATCAAATGCCGTCAAAACCATTTGAAACAACCTATTGTCGAGCTGTTGACACACCTGATGAATGCAACAAATACCGTGGATTTCTTCCCATTTCTACCAATGTTCCAGCTACCAGTTTGAAAGTGAAGAAGATTTCTCGCAAAAAATCTTCGGAGTTGGGTGTTTATGCTCGTAATAAAATTTCTAAAAATACTGCCATTGCCATGGATCAACAGGTGAATGGCCTTTCTACTCTCCCAACTACGTGGTCTGTCATTAAGAGTCTTGAAAACAAGGGCACTGACATTAACCAAGTTATCAATTTTATGGAGGGTCGTGGCTTTTGTAACATGTTCATGGTAAGAATGATGGAACAAATAATTGCAAAATACTGTGTTTGACCATTTCATCAGATTCTCAAACTTTTCTTTTTGTCAATATGCTCGTTTGTGTGAAGGGGAAAACACATTGTTGTTCCGATGCAGGTGTACTAAATTTCATGAGACAGGGTAGCAGTGATAATTTAAATTATGGAGAAAATGCATCCACAGAAAACAAAAAAACTGCGATTTTTAGCCCTGTTGTTGCTAGACATGTACACCAACTCCTGTCATCATCTAAAGTGACGTTGCGTGAAATAAGAGCAGGGGAAGAAATTGTCAGAAGCGACGGACATTCAATATGATTAACACTGTCTCTTTGAGACATGAATAGAATGTGCATTAGCTAATATGCCTGAGGATGAAATACAACATGATAATTAGCCCAGTATCAGAAAGAAGCAAATACACACATTGATAACACAATTAGGAGAATAGAAGTTTTTTATAAATCGGGGTACAATAAAAAATCGCTAAAAATATATTTGGGATCACACAAACAAATGACACATTGCATCATTAACGCTTGCTCGTAATGTTACTTCTTGGATAATGACCATCACTCCGTGCCAGTTGCCAGTGTGTTTACTGCAGAAATTATTTTCCCGCGTTTGAATTTAACCATACAGACCTTCTCGATAGAAAGGACACTCACGAGAACATGCATGTGTACAATCTAGCATCGGGGCCTAGGTAGAAGAAATTGGCATTCCTTTCAGGGATGTAGCATTCTTTCATATTTTCTTTAATGAGGTGGGATGTTATTAGTTCTGAAATTTCAGTACAGCAGTTTGCCATCTCATTCTTTCAATGCAATGAATTATTGTTTTTATTGCGTGGCTCTTCAATGTTCGCCTCGGATTGTTATGTGAGATATGGTAGCACCTATCGATCAATCATGATCGTGAAGATCCGTGATGGTTGATGTTGGCGGCGAGTTTGGTTGATTCTAGTTCCTATGTAGTACGAAAGGAAATCAAAAGATTGAACTCTTGTTCTCGTAAATCTTTCTTTCTCTCTCGTTCAACAAGAGATAATATTATTATCATCCATCGCTATCCCGCCAATCCATTACAGAAAATCAGACCCGCCCTCCATCCATCCTCCACCACAAGAGTACGATACTATTTTTTTTACCGTCCACAAAACACAAAATCGGCAACTTTCGACAACCCCGACAAGCACAATGCCTTCAATCTGGGCCGGAAATCACACAAAAGAGGTGCATGGTGGTGTAGACGACTACGTATTCTTCCTCAGCAAAGAGGACGTTCCGTTCGGTTGCTTCTCCAATGCCTACCGTGAGAAGGGTGGCGGACACGCTGGCCGACGTGAATCAAGCGAGAATTCTTCGAATATAGCATCTCCCAAATTTTGGTGCGTTAATCAAGAACTACACTACCGCAAAGCAAAAATATTTGGAGACGACGAGACTGCAGATCTTATTATTTTGGAGACGGAAGACGCCGGTAAAATCAAACAGCTTGGTCGCATGGTGAAAGGTTACGACGATGCCAAATGGACAGAAATGCGCTATGATGTTGCAAGGGATGCGGTTCATGCAAAATTTGAGAATGACAATGATTTGAAAAATATTTTGCTTGGTACAAAAGAGAAAATAATTGTTGAGGCTGCAACTGATAAAGCATGGGGCATAGGAGTTGTTGAGTTTAGTACAGTGGAAAAGAAAGGGGCAAAAAATAAGGAGACAGGCGTATGGGATGTTTCGCCCATTGAATGGGTCGGTGAAAATTTACTTGGTAGATGTTTGATGGATGTGAGGAAGATGTTGGAAGCGAGTTCACGGCAAGATCAGTAAACTATGATTTGTTAAGTAAATAATGATAATTTTAATTCAATTAGATAAAAAAACAGGTTTATTTTATTTTGCAGTATGAACAGGTAATACTACACTGGCGAGTTGGGATAAAATTGGAATTCATCAATCCATGCTTGGCCTGATCCATTTAGGGTTTCGTTGCGCGGGTTGGTCGGATCAAAGTTTGGCCTCCACACATGGAAGCCAATAGTGTGGGTTCCAGCATCCAAATCATAATTGAAGATAACAAAACCTCCAGTTTTTGCAGGGTATCCCTGCACGACCTCCTCATCAATATATATTAGTGCTTGGTCATAAGGCATACCAACATCAGCATGGATTTGAACTGAAACGGCGCCGCCAGTTACTGATGACACTTCGACTGAAAGCGCTCGAAAACCCCCAACCTCCACATTTCCTGAAAAATGAGCTGAATAACCACCAATATTTGTATTGGAGTCATCTACATCCCAGCCATCCTCAGCGTCCCAAGGAAGGTATGAAAAGTCACCACTAGAAAAATCATCCACAATATATGGAGTAATCTTAATATCATCAATCAATGCAGTGCCCAGCGCGTCAACAGTGGAAGTGTATCGCCAAGTAGCGGTTGCGTGCCCTGCCGGAAGGGCCAGCCTAACAGGGAGAAAGATTGAAGTTGGACTGCACCCGAGATGATTGGAAGAAAGAAAAAACGCAGCAGAGTTCGGTTACATATCTGCTGATGAAATCGAACTGAAAAAGTGTGCATAGTTTGCCAATCGCATACTCACCTTCCAAGTTGAAACCCAAGTGTTTCATTCAAATAAGCCATGATTAAATCGCCTGCTGCAACTTCACTTTTAAGCCGCCAAGTTAGGTGACCTCCATTCTTAGTATCAATCACAAGTGAAAGATCGGCTTTCTGGTTTGCTGTGAGATCTGAAGGGGCCTTCACAGCTTTTGCGCTATTGTGTCCACCATCTGTTATTGCCCACCCCTCAGATTCAAAAATGTCCAAGGATTCTGGATCCTCAAAATCGACGACAACCGGCGTTGTAGTAACGAAAAGAACTTTCTCGGGAATCACGACAGGACTGGCTGTAGGACTTTCCGTTGGATTGTTTGTCACTCCTTCTTGCACTTTTCCTACAAGTTCCACCTCACCAAACATCAATGGAGCGGGAGCTCTAGTTGTAAACGTGAGTCTGTAATCCTTGTACGCCATGAAATTTGCTATTGTGGCTTCAGAGAAAGATAGCGCATCATCTCCACTCTCATATGTGGACGATATGACAGCATCTTCTGGATTGCGAACAACCGCATCGTCGTCTATCCAGGGGAAAGTTCCATTTGAGACAATTGTCCAATCACTGGACGTGTCTATACGGCCTTCAATCTTATATGCGACTGGATCACATGTAACACAAATTTCATTCGCATAAACACGAATTCCCTCAATAATGGAACTTTGCCCATGAGATGGCGTGACAATCATTCCTATATCATCATCCGGGAGGCCACTCCTTGCACATGCAAACATTTTTGTTGTGCCATCAAAAGCATTTTGCCAAGGATCAGCTTCTGTTTCAGGAGCACACCCAAATGTGGAGATCTCTGTAGCAGTATCTAAAATGTTGGCAACTGAGATTGTACCACCGTTGGTTGGAACGTAAGTTGGTGGAGAAGTGGGCAAGTAAGTCGGCCAGTAAGTCGGCGAAGAAGATGGAGAAGAACTGTCATCAGTAGGCATTTTTGTAGGTTCTTTCGTTGGTACATTTGTAGGCGGTTTCGTTGGTGCAGAACCTTCAATCACCTTGCCCACAAGCTCCACCTCACCAATCGTCAATGGGATTTGTGCAGCAATTGGAGCTCTAGTTGTAAAAGTTAATCTATAATCTTTGTAATTTTCTGTGTTGGCAATGGAGACTTCAGAGAAAGATAGCGCACCGTCTCCACTTTCGTACGTAGAAGATATTGCGGTATCCTCTGGATTGCGAGCAGCCGCATCATCATCTATCCAAGGAAAATTTCCTTCGGAGACAATTGTCCAATCATCAACCTCATTTTTACGACCTTCAATCTTATAAGTAACTGGATCGCATCCACTACAACTATCATCTGCATAAACACGAATTCCCTCAACAATGGAAAACTGTCCATGGGATGGTGCGACTACAATTCCTACATCAGCATCTGCACCACCATTTTTAATGCATACGGTCTTGTTCGTTGTGACATCAAAAGCATTACTGAAAGGAAATTCTTCTGATGCAGGGGCACATCCAAATGTGGTGATTTGAGCATCGGCATCTAAGATGTTGGCAACTGAGATCGTTCCCTCTTGAGAAGGAGAATTTGATGGTGCATTCGAAGATATGGGAGATGCCGTCGGACTTTTTCGAACGAGTATTGTATATGGTTTTCGGGTTGCTTGTGGCGTTGGGGCCAATGTTGACAGGGCTGGCGTCGGCGACGTCGTTGGCTGGTGCCGAACGAGAATTGTGAAAGGTGGGCGGTCGCAGAGCACGCCATCAAGAGAGCTTATAAGCAGAAGAGCGGCAAATATTCGCAAACGCATCATGGTCAAAGGAATCTTGGATGATAATAAAAATATTTCACGACGCCTTTATTTACTGTTCTCTGCTACTATCTATGGGAAATTCTGTTTGGTGTGAGAGTGTTTCTCTAAGTTATTTGCAAAAAAAAAGGGCAACAGATAGAATAATAATTGGATGTACTACTCCTAGTATTATCTTTGTACTAGGTAGTAAAATAATGACACTATTGTTTGAGAGGAATCTCTTTTTCTCTGTCTCACATCACGGTCGAGTGTAGAGAGACGAAAGAGAGTTAGATAGAAGATAGGATTGATAGTACTAGAGATATAGTACTACAGACACGATCCCTCCCAGCAGAAAACTAACGGACGGCTAGGCTCAAAAAAGAATAGCAATCTCCACCGACATCATTATTATTTGTGCAATGATAGATGTTGTGGGTGCGGTGCTTCGAGTAATACAACTACATAACCATCTATAAATAATAATAGATCGGTCATTTCTATTCATTTTTATCTTCATCAATCCGTATTTTAAAAAATCAGATGCTGGTGCTAGCCGTAAACGAGGTCAGCTCAAAAGAGCACACATATTTCACGTGACTTGTTTATTTATTTGATCCTCGAGAGTACTCTCGATTTTGAAACCAACCACGTGGATGTAACTACCATTCTGAAATTTAATAGAAGCAAACCATTCCATTTAAAATGCATGTTTTCTTTTACCAAGAATCTCCTTTAATTGGAGTTCTGTGCCAAGGCAAAATAATACGATCTGTGACTTTTAGCTAAAGAGTCAGTGCAACAGGAGAATTTGGCATAAATAATTGTCTTCCATTTCAATGGCGAACTATGATTCGCTCTTTTGTCGTTTGGTTCCAACAGTTATAAGCATAATCCAACCTACCGATCTAAGTATTGTTTCAACAAAGCAATTGTATCATCAGGAGCTTCAGCATGAACCCAATGCCCTGCACCCCTGATTGTTGTCAGCATGTGATTCGGAAAGAATGATGCAATTGTAGGAATATGAGCATGTCGCACAAAACGCGAGGCGCCCCCATGGATGATGAATACATCTCCCTCGTATTTATAAGCTGGAAACAATACTTCCGCAGAAGAAGAGGACTCTTCCACAAGTATAATAGTGTTGTCATTTCCATCAGAGGGCAATGACAGCACCTCCTCTAGCGGTTGATCATGGGCATCAAATCCAGCAATATAATTCAATTGGTTGACAATTCCCTCCCAGTGTATTTTCCACTTTAAGGTTGATTCTGAAATGCCTTCCCCTCCATTCCCGGGTCTCTGCTGATCCAGATTAGTCAACACAAATGCTCTCAAAGCCGGATCTTCCAACAGCATGCACTCTCGCCTCAAAACTGCATCCACGTCTCTCTTCGTTCGACAACCCATTTCTTCCAAATCCAACCTTGCTACCGATCGTACAATTTCTTCGACGGATTTCCATGTGCCACCTTTTTCATCTGAAGAATACCTCACCGGTGCGATATCCAAAACCACCAGCCCCGCTACCCGATCCGGATGCATTAGTGCCAAACTTTGAGCCACTTTTCCTCCCATGGAATGTCCTACCAAAATGGCTTTGGAAAATTGATCACCCCCTTCATTTTTTTCAGCCAACCTATCCATAAATGCCAATACATCTCGTGCCATTTCGCTGTAGGTCATGGTATCTCGCCAATCATGGGTATTTTCGCCATGATTCCTTAAATCGACTGTGTATATTGGACGAGGTTTCAGTAATTGTGTAGAGAGGGAGGCGGCGATAGAGTTAAAGTTTCGCTTGTTTCCTAGAAGGCCGTGTAGGAGAATAACCGGGTGATGGTTTGCTGGTGATGCGGAGGATGGCGGGGGGAATTCACTGTATTGAAGGTTGACTATCTCGTCGTGATCGTAGTTGGAATTTTGACTGTTTGACAATTCTGTTTTGGATAAAATCGTACATGAAGAAAATGGTGCTTTGATCGAGACTGAACCTGATATCCGCAATCTAGCAGCGCCACTAAATACTAACAGGCGCGGTTGATGTGAACGAAAGGCTGATATTGACGACGACGGTGACGACGACAACGCAAAAGCGATGCGAAAGGATATAAATTGAATTGAAAGGAAGAATATCAATCTCATGGAAGAAATCGTAGCTGTCCTCGTTATCAACCTCCTTCTCCTCTGACGAATTTCTTTTTCTTTTAGTGGCATGGTTGTGATAGATTGCAGGCGATACGATCCGCCATAGGATCACATCCGCCGTTTATTGTGTGACATGTGTTTGTGTTCCCTTCGCCTTTCGTTACTCTAAAGTGAGGAGATAAAAAAGGATGCTATGTATGTATGTGTAATCGCATGAAGGACAGACCCCATGGGAGGCACAGGCACAGCGCACAGCCTTCTATGCTCTTACTATCATTCTACTCTAACGTTTAACGTCTGAGACCACTACTTTTTTAAGCCGAAATAAAATAGTAGGCCTAATTGATCTGAAGGA
>JALLAR010000059.1:0-26618 GCA_036939335.1 Conticribra guillardii
AATTACACCACTTTTCTCAAAAAGTAAGTAACAGCATTATTTTATGAAATTCATAAAATCGTGCGATTGATCCAAACACAAAAATATATGCATTTATCACAATCAAATGTAACAATTACTGAACCTCAATTTGTGTTCTCTCAAATACAACACTAAACACAAAAGTCAAAAAGATGCACTGTTAGAAAACAATGCCATTGAACCAGTAAATTATGATCATTATTGTACCTCAGTACTTCAGATCATAAGTGTTTACAAGCAAAGTGACCAAGACGTAAATTGTCATCACAGTTGTCTAAAGGGACGACTGCGGATGTGCGTTACTCAGTACACAATAGGTGGGACAGCTGGTCGCTCGCGTTTGCGTGTTCGCTCACGTTAATGTAGAATATTATTTCAGCAACTAATTCCAATTTGATGAATCAAGTAAAGAAAGTATGATGAAATGATTCACATTTGTGAGCAAGTCAGAATACCATCAAAGATAGGGAAAACAATTGTGAAACTAATAATAACTACGAGAGTAAATATCTTTACCAAAATGTAATTGATGTTTAATTTTTAATTTTTTTCCTTTAGCGCAATTGAAACAACCAACTCAGTTTCTACTCTCAACTAAAATTTTATTTCTATTCAAAGCATTACTGTTATACTATTATGAACTTCGTAAAATTATGTGTTTACATTTATAAGTAAATCTTTTACTGCGTAGCAGCACCTATTGAATTTTTTAGTGACAAAGTAACACTGTCAAACACTGCATCTTTTTAAAGCTAACTAACTCAGGCCCCTCGTGGATAAACCAAGCGCGATCGATACTATTGGTTAATTAACCAGTAATTTTTCACTAAATGACACGTCTATGAAGCAGTATGGCCATGCACCAACACATGGGTTTTGAAAGTGCCAATGCTCTGGAAGGTTGTTAAATGTGTCATCCCAATGATTTTTTTCAGCCTCACAACAATTTAAATCATGTGAATCAATTGAGAATTGACTTTGTCATACCTTTTCCATTGGTGTTTGTGGAGACTGGCTGAGAAGCGTACCAAAATGGATCATATTCAGTTGAACATATGTGTGGGGAGGAAAATATTAATGTGTCAGTACTCTGGGAGGTTGTCAAATGTTATCCCAATGATGAATTACAGCCTCAAAACAATTTATATCATGTGAATTCGTTGAGAATTGATGTTGTCGTACCTTTTTTCCAATTGTGGAGACTGGCTGAGAAGGGTGTGAAAATGGTTCATATTCAGTTGAAAATATGTGGGGGGAGGAAAATTGGAAAGTGCCAATGCTCTGGAAGGTTGTTAAATGTGTCATCCCAATGATGTATTACAGCCTCACAACAATTTAAATCATGTGAATTCATTGAGAATTGACATTGCCGTACCTTTTTCCATTTGTGGAGATGGAGACTGGCTGAGAAGCGTACCAAAATGGATCATATTCAGTTGAAAATATGTGTGGGGAGGGAAATTGGAAAGTGCCAATGCTCTGGGAGGTTGTTAAATGTTATCCCAATGATAAATTAAAGCCTCAAAACATTTTATACCATGTGAATTCATTATCATGGCACACAAGTCTGTAATATATTCTGAAGAAATCACCCAATGCAAGCTAATTATGGGTGAAAAATACTGTCCTCTGAAAGATGCTCTCCAGCAGGTTACATGCCTTGCACTTGCACAGGAAAACAAATTTGGTTCTACTCAACCTTAATCATTGTGAGCCATATTTTGTGAATTATCAGAATATGATGATACAACTGAACATGTTAAATACATAATAGTGGGAATATGCAACCAACCCCCATGTGTTGCCTAAATTTCATTTCCCTGGTATTACCACTCAAGTCTAGCCAATGTGATACTCCTCTGAGCCCATTCTTGTTTCCCTCCTATTTCTCCGTGGCAGGAGGCTGGCAAAGCAGGATGTGTCCATCAACATCGACATCACAGTATGATGTAGGATGGAACCAACTGGTCCACTTATTGAGTGCTGCCCTTTGGTTCCTGGGCTGCACATTGGTTTATTAGCCAAGAGGAATATATGCAACTGCCAGATGATTGATGACCAGTTCTGATCTCAAAGTTTCACCATTGGTAAACAACATGCCTTTTGGGTCAGCATTTCAAACTCGTGCATGTGAAAATACACTAGGTATCAGAATCCGGAATCAATGCATGGAATAAAGTTTTAGTCTATGATACTTTGGAATTCCATACTCTGCTGCAAGCTATGAGCTCTTGGCTACTTCAGACCTTTTCTGTACAGTTTTCTTATTTTGAAACTTACACCTAGATAGAGTAATCTAATCAGGTGACCAAGTTGATCACTATTTTGTTGAAAAGTATTCTTTAAAAAAATTCTCTTCTTACATTAATGGAGCAGTCTATGAAAGCCCAAGACAATGCCCAGAGGTAACTGTGTATTGTAACAATACAAACTGAGTGACTAAAGTAAAATGGATTGGAGTCATGTTACATTAGCTATTAGCTACAACCTTAGCATTAGCATTATTACAATGTAGTTGCTATTTAGCAGTTGTAGTTGTAGTTGTATCTATGGTATTTATATTTTCACGGAACAAGAAGAAAGTGACAATGGGAGTGAAAGAAAACTTATTGAGGGATTTCTGTGGAGCAAACCCGTCACGTGAATTAATGATGGAAAACCCACCAATCATGATGTCACACAATTGAGTAGAGAGTTCAACAAGATGGCTCCGAGTGTGGTCCCCACTGGATTGGGAGGCAGAAATTATGGCCACTTAGGACTTCTTCTTGATGATATGAAGTGCATATTGTTGATTTAACCTGGAAGCTTATGATCATTCAACTCACCCACTCACCCTGGAGCTTATCCAACCACTGTGGATATGGATGCTGCCGCACGTGCAAGACAAGAAGCAAAGCCCAAGGTACTGATTCTCGAGCACACAGTTCGCAATTGTCAATGATGATGATTCATATTGGTTTACAGAAATTGATGACAAAGAATTTGGATATGCCAATGTCACCATGAAAGAAATGATGGACCATGTGCACAATCACGAGGGGATACTGGATCAACCAGGTTTTGTGGACAGCAGAGAGCTATCATCCCAATGACTTTGAGACACACAATGGGATGCCATGGAACATGTTATGATATATTTCAATCGCATTTAAATTGAATGAGGAATCAAATCATTGATGATGGCAGGCATCACTTTGAGCTTGACTGAAAGAAGAAACTTGACCCTCTACTATCTCAAGAGAGTGGAGAATTTGAAGCTGCCTTCTATGATCGGGACAAAAAAGTCACCACAAGCAAAACCTGGGACAAACTCAAGAACATAACTTGGATGGGCACAATCCAGATTCATCTCTTGCTCATATCTAGATGTGAAATTTAAAAGCACGTGCAACCTTAAATCAGCACATCCTAGAATCTAGAAGAATGTAACTTCAATTTGAGGTGAAAGGTTGCATATTGACCATAAATTTACCCGGAAGGTTGCTGGTACAACAAACACTAACTTACTAATGTGCTATTAGCAAAAGTTTACAATAATTCTTTGTCTTGATTCTTGTATTTCTGTTTGCGGCATTTCCTCTCGTTCTAAAAATTGATCACACTATGGCCCCTGGCACGCATGGAGTTTAACATGAAGCATTATTATTGTTTTAAGAAGCATTAGTTAAACATGATTTTGATGAACAAATTCAAGAAGTAGTCTAAGAAATAATAATGTTTCAGTAGAAAAGAGCCAAGATCAAAAATCTGTTGAATAAATTATGATTGCTTAAGGAACGCGATTTAACTAAAAGATTGAAAATCCCATGAAAAAATGGAATGTTCACAATAAATACAAGTTATTATCGTCATTATTTCCATCAATCAGATATTGAATAAGTGCCATGGAGATTATGGAATTAAGAGCGTTTTCTTTTGGAGGAATTGGAATAATCGTTTTCGGCATATGGGTCCATTAACCCCTTGAGGTGATGCATAGCACACTCTGAGAAGAAAGATTTATCAAGCGCAGGTCGGAAAGCCTCTTCGGGGGCAGAGCCCTCAGAGATTGGTGGCATAGGTACGGTTGGAGGGGTGCGCCCATATCCTCCTTCTAATACTGACACGACTCGCCCGTGACAACAAATGTCAGCAACCTCACAGACCTATCAAGTTTTAGCAAACATAGTGTAAGAATATGAACGCGTTCAAAAGTTTACACTGAAGATGAAATAAGAGCATTATATGATTAACCACAATTTCTCACCTTTCTAGCCGTCCATGCATAGTCCTCTGGTTCAAGGTCTAGTCCCATCGCTTCTGTGCCTCCAACAAAGTGACGTGCATTTCCGACATCTCCACGAGCTGCATCAAAGCCAGTACTCATTATGATTAAATCAGGATTGAACGCTCGCAAGGCCGGGAGTAGTCGGTGTTGAATAGCACGGCGATATGCAAGCCTTCCTACGCCCATAAGATAGTGGGGAGGGTAATGAGGTGATGATGATGGTAATTGCGGGCGGGGCTTAGATGGCTGAATAATATCCGAAGCTGCGCTTTCTGACCCTAATGAAGCAGAACTGCTCTGTTTTGATGTTGCAGCTAGAGTAGGGTCATCGATCAACACTTTGTTGATATCTGGAGGAGAAACAACGGTTGATGCTGCCTCCGCCTCCGCCGCCGCTGCTGCTTGTTTGGATTTCCGCCTTGTCTGCCGGGGTTCTGTCGCATTGGATGAGCCGTTTGAAGCCGAGGATATGCTTTTTACTACCTCCTTCTCCCTCCAGAGTGGTGCAATTGGCACATTTATGACATTATGAGCAACATCGTCTTCAGCGCCAGTTCCCGGATAAAACTTGTATTGAAAGTCAACTCCTTTCTTTGGTTTGTCATGGTCGAATATATGCACAGAAAAGAAAAGAAGCCTGCCAGAATCATGGCATTTCCGTACTATCTCTTCAGTACCATTGCCATGGTGTGCGTCAATGTCAACAATGGCACAGCGCTCGCATCGCGGACGGTGTTTTTCGTCAGAAAGTGCATGCATAGCCCCTGCGGCAACATTATTAAAGAGACAAAAACCGCATGACTCTGCATCAGACAAGAGACCATTGATTCCAGCATGATGCCCAGGTGGACGAACAACACAAAACGCATTCCGATTTCTCCCCACAAGCACGCTACAAATCAGGGATTGGCATTTGCGAAATAAATTCAAAAACGTAAATTAGAGTTGTTTGAGTAAGTGTGTTGTGTGTGAGAGAAAGAGAGAAAGGGAGAAAGAGAAACTAAAAGAATAATCTTTTTTGCAATGGAAATCTTACCAGTCGACAGCATGTTGAACTGCCCCTGCAGCTCTCCTTGCTGCCTTCAGTGAACCTGCACTAAAAGATGTATCGGAATGTCCATCCTCTTTTGCTTTCGCTTCTTTCATTATTTTCCGTTGGACCTGTGTGAAAAATAAAAAAAATAAACAATATCAAAGTGAGACTGCATCAGGAATAGACACATGTGAATTCTCTCTTCGATAAAAATACTTCACTCACCATTGGTGTAAATGGAACAACGTGAAGCGGTTTCTCAGGAACATTCGCAGATGAGTCAGACTGGGTGTCTTCGATGAGTTGCTGCTTTCTTCTTCGCTCAAGCTCTTTACTCAAGTCATTTACAAATGCCAAATATTCTGCACTATGAATGCGACTCAGCAATTCAAGGGTTGCGCGCTCAAAATCGTTGGAAACTGTCACTTCATATGGTTTGAAATTGGAGTCATCATCTGCGTCACATGCTTCTGTGGTCCTGTTTGTCAATGTTGACATGATGGACTGTATTCTATCTGGTACCTCCCAATCGTGTGCTGACTTTGCCACGTGATCAAGACATTCCTGGTGATGCAACACCAATGTTCTGCACTGTGACGAATGCTTCAACAGGTTCCAGCGCGTTGATCTTCTCTCACGGGAATCTACAGTTTGCGATGAGTCATTATTATTTGGGGTTTCTCCTTCGTTCTCAGAGCTTTCGTCCAAGCTGCCAAATCCTTCAGCTGCAATGTCAAGAGGTCGTTTGAAACCGCGATTAAAAACATTGACCCGTGCACCATTCTCCACGAGGACTTGCACAACATCCACCCCCCTAGTCCCCGCACGCATGGCCCAAAGAAGAGCAGTCTCTCCAGTATCATTTTGTGCATCTAATCAAACAATGTTGTCAATATTCGCAATAGTACCACAAAATTATGAGAAATAAAGTGTAAGCATGTGTACAAATTCTTGGGAACAAATCTTGATACCAACACGACCACTCACCAATGGGACAATTTTTTGATAGCAGTAATCCCAAAACACCGCCATGACCTGCCCGCGCAGCCCAATGAACAGGCGTATTCCCACCTCTATCACGACAAGTCACATCTGCGCCATTTTCAATCAGTAGCCGACATATCCCCATTGCTTCCTCGCAGTTGGGTCCAAAACTGTCTAAAAGCCCCAACGCAGAGGAGGAATGAAGAGGAAGGTACCCACCATCATTACGCTCATTCACTGCCATTGATGTGTTGGAACCAAGAGGATTAGAGCAAATTTGAGAAACTTCAGTTATTGAACCACTCAGTATTGCAGTTTGGATAGCCGTACGAGGACTTCGAAGTGGGAATGGTAGTAGAAGATTGGTGTTTGCAACAGGCGTCGTTCCAATTGAGATTTCTTGGTCGGTCATTGCTAAAGATTCATTTGCAAATGATTCATCAAGAATCTCACTATTGTTCAATGTGATAATATCTTGCAATGCAGCCTCTTGGCTCTTGACATGACTGGAAGAAAAAAATGTAGCATTCAACAAGACAAAACATTAGAAAAGAAAATATCACGCTATACATATGAACAAACCCCAGACAAAATAAATATACTACGACGTGAAAATTAGCACAATTACAAACCTGACAAGTGCTTCTAATTGTCCATCCCAAGGAGTCGAAGGAGAAGCCTGCCCATTGATCAACCTCCTTTTGGACCCACCCACGCCTCCATCCTCCTGGTTACCAAGACTATCTGGATTAACAATCTGCAATGACAGCCCCCGCCCACCTCCAAATATCTGCTGTCCAGGTATTGCATTCATTGGTGCATCTCCACTAGAACTATCTGCCAATGGTGAAGGATTTGGTGGCGGAGTGGCCGTCCCATCCTCCGCAGTGAAAAAGGTACTGTCAACAGCATCCATAGGAGGCAAGATTGTCGTCTCAGTCAAAGAAGCAGCGGCAGAGGCAGCGGCGGCGGCGGCAATAACTGAACTTGCCGATCCCGTTGCCGCCGTGCCAACACTGGGTCCTTTATTCACCGGCGCCACCGCCACCATTGCTCCTTCCGCCGCGGAATCTGCATTCAAAGACGAAGCAGTCGCCGCACCTCCCAATGCGGATGCGGCACCCACCGATCCAACCACACCGGCCAACATTTGAGCGGCGGCAATTTCGGCCATTTTTCGTTTACCGCATGCGGCGGGACTTGGTTCGGGAAATTTCCCAAGTTGCATCATATCCTCATGAGTGGGTGGTGCCATGATGGAGATTCCGGAGGTGGTATTGGAGATGATGGGTGCTGCATTGGCGGCGACATTGGCGGCGTTTGTGGCTGGACCTGTGGATGGCATGGTGTTGGTGATGGTGTTGGTAGAAGCAGCAGCAGCGGCAGGAGCACCAATGTATCCAAATCCATGAGCCGATGTTGCTGCTGCTGCTGCTGTTGATGATGCTGCTGAGGAATCCACATTGACAGCACTAGCGGTTCCAATGGTAGATGCGGTGAATCCATGCTGCGACACAGAAGTAGTGGTCGCACCTGCCGTCGAAGGTCCTGCAATAACAGATCCACCCATTACGCCGCCCCCGCCAGCAGGAGTTGTAGTGCCAACAAGAGAGTGCCGTCGATCCGTCGACATGTTTGCCATGAGATTCGCTGCCGCCATTGCGGATGGGGTACGTGGCATACTGGGAGATGGAGACGATGAATGTACCAGTGTCGATTGGGGTGCCACGATACTCAATTGCGATGGTTGTTGTTGTTGCTGCTGCTGCATTTGTGGTTGTGAATCCGCATGCAAATGTGGATGTTGCTGCATATGCTGTACATGCTGAATCTGTGGATGATGATGATGATGATGATGTGAAACCTGCTGCTGCTGCTGCTGCTGCTGTGAAATGTGTGGATGCTGCTGAAGCTGCTGCGGCTGCGGAGGAGGATGATGCTGATGCTGATGATGATGCGCACCCACCAACCTCGATCCACCACCTCCTCCTCCTCCCCTCTTTCCCTTGACCTTCTTCTCCGAAATGGGAGTCATTCCCAAATCCATCATTGCCGCAATACTCGCACTCGTCAACGCCGGACTCCCCGTGCTATTGCTTCCGACGCTTCCCCCCAATTCTCCGTTCATCAAGTCTCGTTCCACGCCACTCAGCAATCCGCCGCCGCCGCCCAAGCTCCCAATGCTCCCACCACCACCACCAACTCCAACTCCACCGCCGCCGCCACCGCCCTCCAACACCTTTTGCAACTTTTGAAAATATTTCTGCGCATGCGTCCGCGTCTGAACCACCGTACGGGTCTTGACGCGCGCCGCGACCTTTTTCCATTCTTTTCCGTAGAGTTGGAGGGCGGAGAGGAAGGATTCGTGTTCTTCCTTGGTCCAGCGTCCGGTGTGTTCGTGGCCGGATTCGACCACCTTGCCGAGTTGTTGGGGGGTGGTTGTTGTGAGGGACGTGTTGTTGGCGTTGTTGATGTTGTTGTTGTGGTTGTGGTTGTGGGCGGAGGAGGAGGAGGACGGTGTCGCATGCAGCGAACCGGCGGTGGGTTGCGGAGTTTGCAATCCCGCATTCGCGAATGCATGCGCCGGACCGGACGGCGCGGCCGACGACGGCGCATGATGAACGGAGGAATTGTCGCCAAAGTGCGCGTGCGCCACTCCCGCGGTCGCACCGCCGCCATGGGAATGAGCGGCCACGACGGCGGGATGAGAGGATAATGACTGCGGAGTGGGATGATGAGCACCACCGCTGCCATGCAGAGGGGTGGACATGATGGAAGTCGCCGTGGCGGCCGCTGCGTGAGCATGCGCTTGAGGAGGCAATGCCAAATTCGACATGGCGGGGATGGGAGATGATGTCAGTATTGGATTGTTGGGTGCCGTGTTGTCAATGGCGATGCTAATGGAGGTGGAGGCGGTGGTGGATGCGAGTGTGGGAGTGGTTGGCTTGATGGATGCGGCGGCGGCGGTGAGAGTGTTCATGGCGCTGTTGTTGTTGTTGTTGCTGTTGTTGTTGTCGTCGATGGGATTCGCCACCAATGATGGTTGTGGGAGTGGTGGCATGGGGACACCGCCATCGCCACCAACATTGTCGAAGACAACAACTTGCGGAGAAGGATGTGAATAATGCTCCGCCGTTGCCGCTGCTGCCAATGGTGGTTGTGCCGCAGAGACGGGGTCCGCATCCTGAGGCGCCATGGGATTATTTGTCAAGAATGCCATTGGATCCACTGGTGTCGATGGCGCGAGGTTGGGCAGGTTGGGCAGTGAAGGGTAGTGGGATTCGGGTTGTGCATCCGCTTCTAGGATGAGCGGCTGTGTGGTTGACAATGGATCGTCGTCGGCAAGTAATGCTGCGGCCGGATTATTCGAATCAGACATGACGAAATGATGATGATGTAATTAATATGGATTCAAAAAGAGAGAGATAGAGAAAGGTGGATGACACAAAGATCGAACAATCCAATCTATTGGAAGGCAGACACAACACACAACAGCCACAGCGCAGTTGTTGTGGTCTTCGTTGGATGATTGAGATTGGATCGGTCGGTCAGATAGATCTTTTGGTCACAGATTCGATTGATTGATTGTGAGAAAGATCCAAAAGAAAGGCCCCACAAAAGATCGATCGTGTATCCATGATGTGTGTGTGTGAGACATCATCATCATCTCTCCGCTCCGGTGATGGCGAAAAAAAAAAAGAATCCTCCGCGCCGGCAGTGCACCGGCACTTTTACATCATGATGTCAAAATTTTCTCCACCAAAAAAACGTCAGAACAAGATCTTTTAAAAAAAATAGATTCGCTGACATCAAAAAAATCCTTTGGTATGAGTGATTATTTGGTAGTATGTACTCGTATGTAGATACATGATTGGAATATTTGATGGTACTACTATCTATATGGTATAGTCTATAAGTACATCATAGGTAGGTATGGTAGAAGATTTCTCAACGGCGAGGGACCGGACATCGGACATGTGTCCGTCGGTTGCGCGTGATCGGGATCGGGGGGCGATCCTTTGTCCTGGGGGGCGGGTGGGGGCGGGGAACCGTGACCCGTGACAAGCAAAAAAATCTCAAAAAAATGTGATACCATAGATTGACGAAAAATTCGGAACGAAGCAATGACGATGGCGACGTCGCCGTCCGAAGACTCTGTCAAAGCGTCAAAGTCAAAGCAATGATTTTATCGTGGTAGAGTACTACCTAACCATTCTACAACATAAATCGCATCTTACAACCAGCCTCGTTGATGAAACTACTACTTTTCTACTACGATACAACTATATTACCATTTATTATTCGCATCATCGCTCAGCGCCGTCATCCCTTCGTATGATGAATAGGTAGTTAAAATTGATATAACATCGCCATCCCAAGAGAAGATAATCACAACAGTAACAACATCAACAACAGCATCAGCAACAGGGAAATATAGTAAATCACCATCGCACAACAACAACATTACTAAATATATTAACAATAGAATAATATCATGGAGTCCTTCATAGACGATGTCGATCAAATGGACATCAATCCGCTGGATTTATTTTGCTCCTCCGTCGATACCCTACGTGGAACGAACATTGATCAAACCATTCCGCCTAATTCCGGATGGTCTGCTCGTCCTACCAAGGTGTGTTGATACCATGCACAGTGTTTAAACAATAAATATTTTCTTGTTTTAATTGTTCTAACAATACACCATATTATTTCTTATCCCTCCTCCTTTGCTTGGTCTACTACCTCTCTTTTTCTTTCTTTGTTACTATTTTTTATTCACGATGCCATTATATCACATTGCCATTGCTATCTACTGTTTTATTGACAGAACTCGGGAGTGGGCAAATACAGCAGCATGAGGAATAATAATTTCCGCGAAGAAATGAAATTAATGTGCCAAAAAGGCATTCCCCCCTCCTTGCGCTCCTCTGCCTGGATCATTAATGTCGTTGCAGCATCGAATCCGGACATGCCCAAAGGCGAATGTGATGAATATGGAACCTTTCAAAAAGTCCGTGTGTTGGGTAAGTAGTAGTACTAGTAGTAGATAGTAGTACGATGCATGGAAGAAATGTAATGTTATATTTGCCTTCTTCTTTTTTTGTTTTGCCATTATTATTTCTTGCATCAACAATAATATCTGACTCGACAATTATTGTTGTTGTGTTGTTATTGTTGTTCTTTTTTGCTTTCTTTGTCATTTTTCTTCCAGACCACGGATGGGATTTGGTTCTCAAATCCTTATTTCCGGATGAAACAGATTTAGATAGGGCGGACGTGTTAGATTTTGGGGTGGGGCATGATCATTTGATGAATATATTATTGCGTGACCATGGGGGAATGGCTATTCCTGATAAGGGGATTCGGTCTTTGACAATGGTGATGCATGCGGTGAGGGACTGTTTGGGGATTGAGTTTTGCCCACTGTTGCCGGATGTGACTTGTTTATTGCTATCGTGCATGCCGGTAAGTCCATTTTTAGCTCATCTTTCTATTAGAGTGCATCATTCTGTTGCGTGAGTTTGCACAGGGTTTGTAGTCCTTTTTCTTAACAATGCAATGCTGAACGATTACAATATTTCCGAATAGGAGAGTTATGCTTATGCAACCATCCGACAAATGGTTGTTGATGATTCATCTTATTTTTTGGCTGTTTCAAGAGTGCAGCATTTAGCATGGTGCAAAACATTCTCCGATTTGATGAAAAGGTGCACTATTATCTTGTTGATATGAGTTCCCTCTGTTGTTAAGTTCTTGTTTTAAACTTCCTCACGTCATTATCATGTCTTCAATTACAGATGCTTTCCCCAAACTGCATTGGTGATGGAGCAGATTGGTGCATTGACACCAGTGGGCCTTGACCCAATACTCAAACGATTCTTTGTTCCACTTTTAAGACGGAAGCATGTCTTACGCATCATGGACATTTTTTCTGGGGAGGGGGCACACGCCATTTTCCGTATTGGTACAACTTTATGCTGTCTTTCCCATGCCCATCTTGGTGAATCCATTCGCGAAAATTGCGAAAATTCGACAATCTTTTGGGAGGGAGTTCGTAGATTTTGTCATTCAAAGCATTTTCATTTTGATGTATTCCTCAATCAACAAGCATACGGTACACAAAAAAGCATGCGATTTTTGACACGTCCGATCTTCCCATACCCGGATTTTGTTGACAGACTAATAAGCAATAATGAGGAATGGGCAGAACAAAACAAAAGTAATCTTCCTATTCATGAAGATAAAAAGCCATTGGGTCTAGTGGAGAGGGAAGTACCAATAGAGTTGGCTAGACAGTCTGAAGATCGATTGAATTTAGCTAAATGGCTCCCTTCTGTGTTACAATCAACAAAAATTGACCTCATCTTTTCGTCTAATCATCATGGAAGATCAATAGAAATGTTCTATCGTTGCTGTTCATCTTCAAGGCATACAATCACAGTCATGGAGGTGCTTGGGATGGATGTGGTCATTGGCATGTACGCTACACAGACATGGTGCAACAACCCTGATGGATACGGAGATGGTGAATGCTTTTTATTCCGATTAAAACCAAAGCCAGAATGTTTTAGGTACAAAAGTGCTGCAAGCCAAACACACTCCTTTGAGGAAAGTGAGGACATAATTAGTCATTTGAATGATACTGGGCAACTCATGATTAGCAGTGATTCGTTTATCTCTATGGGCGCTGGTGAAGATGGCGCAAGTGGGCTTCGCTTAAATGAAGATCTCACGCGTGGGTCTACCTCAAACTGCATTGGATTTAATGATGAGGAACTGATTGGTGAGGGTATCCAGGTCTTTGAGATTGGTCTCGGTAAGTCTCGCGATATACGTTACACTACTTTATTGATCATTGAGATGTTCTTACCCAAACTTCATGTTCATTGTCTGATTGCTGATTACTCTATCATCAGTTGAGGTATACCGCTTCTTGAGGGATGTTGATAACAAACCTGTTGATGGCGACGTTGATCCCTGGAAGGGTTTGTTTGATTAATTTGCTTGTTTAGTCCTGATGGTTTCACTTCCAGTATTTTGCAAATGTAGCTATGTAAAAGGTTGTCACTGTAGAAAATGATAGTCAATGCAATGCATAAGTAATGTTTCCTCTAGAGTAGGAATAATAGAGTTTGGTTGCTTAGCAAATTATTTTCCACCGAAGAGATTTGGCAACATTAATCAGTATGCTACATTAACGCTTTTTTGTGAATAAAGTCCAGTGGCTTTTTATTTTAAAAATTGATGAAGTCTAATTATCGTGTTTGATGGAGTGTCAATCACAAATGCAATTCTATTATTCGAGCCAGCTTTGCATGCCTAATGCATCTGGCTCGTTCTACCTTCTTAAGTGAAAGAAACACTGCTAAATACACGTACTAAGAGCTATGAGTGTGGTCAATTCCAGGTACTTGCTGTGCAACATCACGCGCTTTTCCAAGAGTATCCTTTAAGAATGCAGGAAAAACAAAAATTAACAAGGCCAAGACAAAGACAGCAGAAGTTACTATCCAGCTAAAATACCAAGGTGTCGTTGTGTTGGAAAGTATTGCTGTTGTCAGAATCCACAAGACAACTGTTGGCAAATAGCAGCATGATAAACAGTAGACAAAATAGTGTTAGTGATTGTTTTGTTTTAGTAGTGAATGGAATACAAATCACGAGCTCTCCGATATCGAAAACTACAATACTTATAAATATTGATCATAATCAACAGACTCACACTGCATTGGTGTTCCAATATACAGGAAATCTTTGACCTGTGCGAGGAGAGATAAGAACCTGTCAGCAAGAGAAGCTTCTTAGAGAAAAACCGGGATTTGAAAACGTCGCTTTTACCTTGTAACCACCTGGTCCATAAATGAGCAAGTTAGTGGTATATCCGAACGGAGACATAAAACTCGCTGATGCTGCAAGCATGAGATCGTAAGCCATTAGCAATGGATCAGCACCTGTTTCTTCCGCCGCCTCCATCGCAATTGGAAACATCAAAGCTGCGGCAGCATTGTTCGTGACCACATTGGAAATCAAGAATGTAGCAAGGTAGACGGCGCCATACAGTCCTGCGTCACCTAGAAATAATCAATGCAGCAAAAAGAATCAACAATATTGAATAAGAATTGAATGAAATTGACAGTACTTCAAACCAATTCAAAACCACAACAAAACCAACCTATTCCCAATGCCTCTCCTACCCATACCAAACCTGTAGCAATTCCTTGTGCCAGGCCAGAATTAGTCAACGCAATGCCGATACCAAATGCGCATGCAATTGTGACATATACATCCCAGCTGACAGAGTCACGGGCTTCTTGTTGAGAGAGAATACCCGTGCACACCATTATCATTGCAGTGATGAGGCCACAGACAAGTAGAGATGACACCCCTGCAGTCACAACGGCCAACATTGCCACTACCAATACGACTGCTGGAATTAGCTTATCCAGGCGTGGTGGCTTACTATCTGCGACTTCAGAAATTAATGCGAAAGAGTGTTGGTTATCCGTGTTGCGCGAGATGAAGGTCGGGCCTGCTTCTAGAAGAAGGACTGGTAAGTAAAAAAATGAAAAGGGTTGTGACGCGCACAATGTTCTTCTTAGTCCAGAATTTGTCACAATTATAAGATGAAAGCTAGCTGGAAATGATAGCGAAATCATTCCAGTTCAAGCGGCGAAGAATTAAATGTTTCGTAATCTCGAGCAATCAAAGCCGTTTAGAATATCTCGTCCGAAAACGAACAAAAAACTCACCATCGCCAGCTTGTAACTTAATGTTGCCTGGATGGTTTTGCACACGAGTACCATCACGGTGGACAGCAATAACTGCTGCACCATATCTTGTTCGAAAGCCAACTTCGACTGCTGTTTTCCCAACCAGCGGCCCCTTCCTCGCAATAACAGCTTTTAAAAACAGAAAAAAATTGACGAATGAGAGAATGTACAGACGGCATAAACTGTAAGATATTTTATGAATGAATCATGTCATCAATTGAATGGCTTGAGATCGTCGATGGGGTGTTCATCTTGAACCAGAAAAGGCAAAGCATTTACTCACCTTGTACAAGTCGACGATCGTGAACCTTTTGATAATGATAATAATAAAAGCAGATAAAATTGTTGAGTTATTAATTGAATGAATGAATGAATGAATGAATGAATGAATGAATAAATGCATAATCAATTTCACTCACTTTTTCATTAATTTGTTTTAATTCGTCATCCTCAAACGAGACTAGACCAGGAATTTTCCTCAAATCAGCAATGGCGGATGCCGGTCCTGCATACCATAGAATGTCGCCCTCCTCGAGAGGATCTTCGGGAGGTACAGACATTGATGGAGGCGGCGAGGGGCCTTGGGAACTACCCGCCTCACTCCCGCCTCCAAAAAAACCTATCCTACCCATCAAGCTGGTATTGCCATCCACGCGCGCCACGGCATTCACATTTGACCTGCCTCCAATGTTTGGGCTACTGCTATTGATAGCTGCAGCACTAGTGTAAATGACACGATTGACAGCTCCAGAATTGGGAATACATGATCTGTTTGCTGCATTTTCAGTAACAAGTCGCTCCACTTGAACTAAAAACAACCCAGATAGTTTATCAAGACCCGCCAGAGCAATTGTTTTTTTTGCGTGAGGTGATTTTGGAGAAATGACCATGGCTAGAAAAAGGTAATGATTAAACCAGAAGGCAATCCATGTTAGTAAGGGCATCAATGGCGTGCGACTTTTTCCTTGAAAACCACACAACATTAAAACGTACCAGCAAGGTATTCCCTGCTTCCACTGCCTACGTCTTGTTGAGATTTTCCACTGTCCCCGTTCCCGCTAAACAAAACACGTAGATCACGCCATGCCTCACGAAACTCTTGCTTTTCGTCACTGATAACCTCCTCATCCCTAGTTGAATGAATACTTTGGTTAACCCCATCTTCCTTTTTATGGTTAGAATCTGGGGCGACGGCATTTTCGATATCGGACGAATTGTTGTGCTCGTCGCTACTTTGAGGTGGACTATCGGGAGAGCCATCAGGAGCCATGCCCTTTGTAAGCCTTTTTGTTACTGCTTGAAGCATTGGTGACTTCGTACCAGTCAAAAATAACTTAGATTGTTTTCGGGGTAAAAGTTGAGAGTAAAATCCAGGCGGCGGGTGAACCAAAAGTGGGCTGTCCTCGCTTGCCTGAATAGGTTTGGTAAGATGCAGAGAAAGACAGTATCATCAGAGACAATCCTTTAGGCAGAGTCATTTTGCAGCAGAGGAACAAACAAACAAAAAGGGTATACGTTAAGACGTTGATTGAAAATCACCTGAAGAACGAGTATGTCCCCTGGAGCAATGATCACAAGGGGCAAGTCATCCACTTCACTTTTATCAAACTTTTGGACAGCAATAACAGCCGCTTTGTACAACTCCCTAAATGGAACTTCTTCCAAGACTTTACCACACAATCGTGATTGCTCGGTCACTATGGTTCTAATAACTGACAGTCCGCCACGCTTAATAGCTTCGACAGAACCCTCCTTTTCAAGCAAAGCAGAAAGAACGGACCATATCTCATCGGAATCAGAGTGTGCATTGTTTCTAACTTCGCACCTCCAAATTGAAACAGATCGATTTTGAATGACAGCGGCTTCAGTATGATGCAGTTGAAGCCCCAACGAGTGCAATCCGCGAGATATGTCTAACAGTAAACCAGGTCTATCGTTTGCATTAATCCCAACAAGTACCATATCCTGGAGATCTGTGGTATCCAACACAACAACAACTTTCGCAGACCCGTCTAATATGGTCTCTTTGGGGGTAGGATTAACCTCGTCACCAAAGGGCTCTGAAGGGTCGTATCCTCTAATCATGTCTGAATACGACGATAATACAGTAGAGAAAGTAGTAAATGGTTAGGCCACAAACACAAAAATCTCGACATGAAATGTGAGCAAGACCCTTTGCCATTTGCCGCACCTCTCATTCTGTTTATTGCCCGTACTTTCTCTCCTTCCGCATTGTGGGTCGATCCCCTCAGTGGTGATGACATGGCTGTTTCAATCGTCAAAGGTAGTTGTTCCTCGTTTTCCGTGTCTGCAATTGTTGTTTGTATCGTGCTTGCAAATTTGACTACTTTTGCCCCTTCGTCCAAGTCTTCTTCGTATTGAGCTGTATTTAAGAAGTCGTTGCTGCTGCTTTTTTCTTCGGCATGAGATTGGCGTTTGTCGGCTTCATTTTCATTTGTGACTACTTCCAACCCGTGGTGTTCGCAAAACTGGCCAAATTCTTCTACCATTCCAGTAAAATAAAGTATGTCATCAACATTCAAGCTGGCCGGGGGAAATAAGTGCCGTTAGTGAGCGAGAGAGCGAAAATTACATCACGTTGAGAAAATTGAAAGCAGTGAAAAGATTAAGCAAGTTGACGACTAAGACCATAATTGTAACAAATCTAAACAGCACCCCAGTTGAAATCTACACTGCCGCCGCTGTTGAGAAGAACATGGCGTAATCGACTCACATGAACTCTTGCCCGACTGCTCTATGCACATTCCCCGTAGCCGTACGATATACACTCACGAGATAAATGCCACCTGTATCGCGCAAACCAGATCTTTTGATGGACTGAAATGAAACAAGGCACACGAGAATGAATTTACAAATTCAAAACACATCAAAATAAGTGTCTATTCTTTCTTACGCATGACGACCACTTACCCGGTTAGCAGCAGGAGACCACTTGGTAAGTCGTGCACCCAAAAGGATTGTGCCATCGTCTAAAGGAACAGAGTCGTCTTTTCTGCTACTTTTTTTACCCCCTGGCAACAGGTAAGGACTCGCAATGATAATGTATGTTACCCCAATGAGAGCAACCGGAATACCAAATTCTGCCAAATCAAACAAACCAATTACCATACTGCTGTCGTTAGGATATCGTGACTGGAGCAATCCACTAACGACTAAGTTGGTCGATGTTCCAATCAATGTGCAAGTTCCACCCAGAATGCTTGCAAACGACAAAGGGACTAGAAGCTGTGCAGGGCTGATACCTGATGAGAAGGAAAAGGTTGAAACAATTTAGTAACAGATATATAATGCAGTTCAGCGGAAACTATTTGCATTACGATGATATCTTCGTGACCATCATCAGGCACCCTTACCAATGTTTTTACCCCATTTTTGAACGATTGGGATCATCACGACGACTACGGGAGTGTTGTTGAGAAAAGCAGACACAAGAGCAATGGGTCCCATGAGGCGTAGCTGTGCGGAAGGGATGTTACTCGGACGTCCAAGGAGCTTAGACATGTACCAGTCAAGACCTCCTGTCATTTGAATCCCCGAAGCAACCACAAAAAGCACCTTGATTCGGAGCCAAAAAAATTATAGCAATTGCGGTGAGTCCTATTTTTTCATGCAAAGCAATAATAGGAGTGACGTAAATTTGAAACCATCTCGTACTCACAACAACAGTTAAAACTCCCTCGTTGGAAAACCCACTGACGCCTTCATCCACGGTGATAATTTCTGCCGCCATACATGCAGTCAAGGCCGCAAGCATCACCATATCCGCCTACAAGATATTCAGTAGAAAATTGAAAAAAAATGTTGTTTGATAGGTGAAAAAATCAAGAGAGACACAAAAATTGAGTGATGGAATAATGATCAACAAGAAAAATAACGATGCTCTTTCAGAAGCAACGGAGCAAAAACACGCTTAAAAGCATTTCATCGTAGAATTTGCAGCATTGAACTTACGCCAATCCTATCAGAGAGCAATGCTGCAAACATAAAACAAAGGACGATGCCCACATAAATCATTTCCCATGTCTTGCCATCGCTAGCACTCTCTTCGGCCTCATCTAGTCGTCGGCTGTTGTAGGCACCCAACAAAGTCGCTCCATAACCGTCCGGTTCATTATTGGCAAATTCTGGTGGATTGCCACCCATCGTGAAACCCCATGGCGATGGACATGGGCACCAAAGTGATGACATTATGGTGCTTATATAAGTATTTAGTTATTAGCCAGCAGCGTCAAATTTGTTGAGCCGAAAGTGTGGAGATTATTAATTATTGTTGGAGATTGTTGGCATTGTTGAAGAATAAAATAATTGTTGTGATTGTTGTTGTTGGTGAAAAAGAATCATCAAAATACTTCGGAGTATCTAGTATCTAGCTCTAGTAGTATCTATTAAATTTAATTTGACGTCACACATGACACATGACACATCAGAGTAGTACTTTCCCCATTTCACACTATTCTGCAATCTGCAACTTGCAGGTGAGAAAATAGCTTGATGAAAGAAGCGAATCTCACATCACATAAGCCATTGCCTTCAACTGTTGAGCATTAATTTTTACTTGGACTTGGGCATTGTTTTCCTGCCAAGCCAACTTTTTTGTGTCTTTTGGCCCTGCCTGCCCATCTCACACTGCCCAAGCTACTTAGATATCATGTGTAGTTCACTTGAAAACAATGCCCACAACAACAACAACAAATCACAACAGTGTTGAAATTGACAGTACCATACACCATCACCAATCACCATGAACATCATGGCCATGAAAGTGCAGAATATTATATATTACTCATCGAGCAACAAATTTTTGATGAATTGCTGTACATAGTACCTCAGACAGATGTGGCTCAATGATGCCGCCAAGGACAATGCAAATGCACAAAAGATCCCGGTAAGATCGATCATCATTGTGTTGAATGTTGCTCCAAAAAACATGATGAAAGAATATGTTTAGTACTAGGTAGTATAGTTTGCCATTCATCCTCAATGTGTGTGAATACCACAAAATGGTGACCCCCCTGCCAATACTCTAAATTCGGATGACAATATGTTGATGCCAATGCAATTTCGTAATTGCTAGCTAAAATAAAGTACTGAGTTAAATCTTAAATCATAGAGCATAGTGCATGCTTCTACCTTTTAAATGTAGATTATCATAATAAAAAAGTGAGTTCAATAAATTAGTCTGAGCTCTTACACTTACACCCCGGCTTTGTCAGAGTAATTGGATACACATCCTTGCTTGGTTCCTACTCATTCTACTCATTCTTGGCCCATCATGAATGTGAATGTCATGTCCACCCATCATATTGGATATGATGGTGATGGGTAATTCGGGTGGCTCCTCAGAATAAGAAGTTCTGTGAGCTATATTGGCCTAATTGCGTCTGGCAGCTGATGTATTGGCTTGTCTACCATCTCCATCATTGTCAGCATCATCGCTGGAGGAATTGCGGTCATTTTGCTCATGAGACAATTACGGTCTCACTTGTGCATCTGGGTGGTCATAGATGTCTCTTTGGGGCTCATGGAGCTATCATCCTATCATCACTGTTGGTGGTTGGGACACTGAATTTTGGGGTTGGCTCACCTGCCCTCGATCCGCCAACTGGATCTTGTTAAGTGAAGCCCAACATAACATGTCTCTATTTACAATCCTCACTCCTCACCAATGAATATAGGCCCCTACCCTTGCAAAAACACGATAAGGGTAGACAGATGACAAGAGAGTTGTGTTCATCACACAAATGATAGTAAATGGCTGATGGCAACCCCTCTGTCAATACTCCTATTTCTGGCAACAACTGTTCTCCAAGGTCAAGAGGTTCTAATGACCGGTCCACCACTTATTATTTTGCCTTCACCAGCAATGTCAATGTGAATCATGATGCCCATACTACTATGGTTCTTTACAATCGCCATTGTCATGTGTGAATTGATACCACCTTGAGAACAGACAAAATCACTCAAACTAAAGACATATACACCAACCCTCCTTTCAATCCATGGTATTTCTTGACTAACAAAGGCCTTTCTTTTTGTCCACAAGCAACGCACCGCTTAATTAGTTGGGAATTTCCTGAACCTGAAGGGTGCAAGTTTTTGATGGAAACGGATGGCTGTTCAGAGGGCCTGATGAGTCCCATGTCCTGGGCGTGTCCTCATTTCTGAGTCATGAGTGGCGCCTGACCACCAACCACCAATCTATCTACCAAAATTTGGTGGCAAATATGATAAACTTGCAAAAATAATTTTTCAAGGTGGGGAAGCCTGGCCATGCCACTGCTGCTAGTGTCTAGAGACAAGTCAGGCAGTGAAAAGGCATGTGGCAACATGAGTTAAGCATTGAACTACCCAATAAAACTTCATCCAACGCAAGTACATATGTTTAGGGATGGTGTTTGAGGCCTTCCAAAACAATGGTAGGCCTTGGGAAAGAATGCAACAGAGAAAAACCCATGGTGAGGATGCCTGGTCATACTATATTCTAGTCTAGTCTAGTCATGTCATGTAGCAAATAGGCATGTGGCAACATGAGATAAGCATTGAACTATGCAATAAAACTTATTCCCACACAAGCATTTATGTTTAGGGGTGATGCTTGAGGCCTTCCAAAACAATGGTGGGCCTTGGGTGNAAACATAAAGATTACTCGTGTTTTACTAAATTCTTTTTTTATATGCTTGTTTCACCTCGACGACGATATTTTTGAAAAATTGCGTAATCCCAATTATCTTGATGAAAATGATCTATTTTTCCAATAAGTTTCTTTCTGTCTGATCTTTGTCAGTTATTGAGTCCTTTCATGGAAAATAACAATAACTGTCAACGCATAGAATTCAACGCGTTGACTATCTTGTAGATGTAAATTTTAATACGGATTACATCATATACATATATTTGGGAAAATCGTATTTTTATGTTGTTACCTAATAAGATAAAAATAGTAAAAAAACTTACCAAAAAACTGATCTTATGAGAACTATTTCAATAGACTCCCTATTCCAGTCTGTCAGTATCATACAATTGGCCTTATTATTCATAGTATAGATAGTCAATATAACTAATTTTTAAATGGATTGCATGACAAACATATATTTGGGATAATAACAACTTATTGTCTATCCAAATACAAAAATATATGTATTTATCACAAACAAATAGAACAATTACTGAACCTCAATTTAGTTAGGGTTAACCGTAACCCTAAGTTGTAATAGTAAAGTGTTTAGTACTTATACAAGGATCCTCTACCTTCGGCAAGTACTTATGGTTTAGTGGTAACAGAAATGCCTCTCAAGCATTTGTCCTGGGTTCGAATCCCACAAGGGTTCTCCATGCAAGAGAACGAAACACTCTCCCATGTCTGTGAGCAACTTCATAGGTTGCTCACAGACATGGCAGAGTGTTTCATTCTTGGTTACCCTTATATTTTTTTACATTGATTGCATGACAAACATATATTTGGGATAATCACAACTTATTGTCCTTAACACATAAACAATATAAACTTACTAAAATAGTCGTTCAAATTATTTCGTTATGTTCATATATCTGAATGCATGAAAAAAAAAACTGTTTGTGAACATACTATATTCCCCTAGGAGTAACAAAAATACAGTCTTACGTTTACTCTATTTTAAAAGCATTACAATTTCAGCATTAATGTAAAATAATATAATTATAACACACTCGTCATCATACATAACACTTTTACTGCGTAGCAGCATCTATTGACTTCTTGAGTGCTACTGACTAGCTCCAGGCCCCGAGTGACTGAACCAAACTTTGAACAATTGAACCAGGCCCATGGACCCATTGGTTCACTAACCCGTAATAGACAACTAGTCTGGCTTTCTTTTACATATTGTTATGTGAAAACAAAATACATGAGGATATAGTGCAATCATTTCTAATGCAAAAATACAGTAATACTTTTTTATCAATGTCAAATGATTTTTAAGGCTGCAGTATATAATTGCATACTTCTTTTGTATAAAAACTTTGATGCAGTGGTATATTGTTATGTTACATTAACATTTGAGTGAAATGATTTGTTATGTAGATGCTGCAGTATGCTGTATATTGTTATGTACAAGTCATATGTGGAATAAATTTGACATGCTATATTCTACGTGACCAAATATATATGTTGTGTAAATATTTCACATGACAGAGTAGGCAAGAGTGTTTGAAGTATTATTATAGTACCAAAAATTGCAAACCATGGTGTGTGCACTTGTGACACACAGTGGTTAGGATGTAGGACACAAAATAGACCTATGGAGGTTGGAATCCTGTTCAATTTTTTTCAGAAAAATCTGAATTATATATGTTCACAACATATATAACATATAACATACAACAAATAATATGTGTTAACTACATATTTCACACTCAAAAGATAAGGATTGATAAGCAGGTATAGTACTGTATGGTTCACAATAATCATTAATAACATATATTTCTTTGACAACAAGTTATGTGTTAACAACTTATTTCCTTGTCATAAAAAATTATAAGTTATTCGCTTATAATATTTCATGACATGTAATGTGAAAATTGTGTCAACTGAGTTTAGTATTATGGGTTAGTGAACCAATGGGTCTATTGGTCTGGTTCAATTACTCAAGGCCTAGTTCAGTCACTCGGGGCCTGGAACTAGTCAGCAACACTAAAGAAGTCAATAGATGCTGATATGCAGTAAAAGTATTAGCTATGTTGTGTATTTTTCTATCATATTATTTTACAATAATGCTAAAATTGTAATGTTTTTAAAATAGAGTAAGTGTGACACTCTATTTTTGATACTCTTACTTATTTTCGTAAGGCAATAGCATGTAGGAAAAGAGTACTAGTTGCAGAGGCAATAATAATAGCATAACGTCTCACGATTTAAACTAGATATGTCCATATCACTAGACATAAGGCAATATTGTTTATAGTATTTTTTAATCTGACATTCTACAGGATCCCATGTAAGTAGCACAAAAAGTTTGACAACAGATGATTATTATTTTGTGTGAAAAATGCCCAAGACCCGGCCGAGGCCGAGATTTTTTCAACACAGCAATTATTTCGACCACCGCCGTTTCTGAAGGTCGTCCACCATGGCGCTCTATTATTTTTATTTGAAATGAGAGCACCCGCGACCAAGCCACCTGGACTATAATTGTACCACATGCTTGTTATCATGTGGGCGCCCACACAGAGCCAGAAATAGCTCTCGCACGGAGGTCGAGCTCACGATCGACCACGAAAAGCATGCATGACAACGACACGCCCCATGCTTCCTCCACAACTCCCAATCCAATTCCACCCATCCCCCTCTTCACAACCACCAATGAACCCATTGCGTGACCATCTAAAGGGTGGCTTCCTCCATATGATCACCAACACCCCCACCCCAAGACAACCACAATTGAGATGGGTGGAGAAGAGGACGCTCATTTTTTGCCTGGGCAAATCATTGCAGGGCATACCGTCAATAAAAAATGCAACAATCAACCCAATATTTCCTTCCAAGAACCTAGAACATAACAAAGAAATTGACAACAACAAACAATGAAAAAATACAGTTATATGTGAATTTCACAAATAATTGTAACCTCCCTCCGCAGGCTCTGCCGTTGCATCGTGCTGTTTTCGCAAGGGCCCAAAAGACAATAACAGCAACAATTCATAAAAATACAACAATCAACCCAGCTGCTAAAATAAAAATACATGACAATCAACCCATCTCAATTCAATGTAAAAAAAATAATAACTTGTCAAAAAACACAACAATAAAATACACTAAAAAATGATAAAATCCACTAAAAAATATAGAATACAATAATCAAGTTTAACTTGTTTTGTCAAAGGGAGGCAGATTTGCCAACCTTTAACCAAAGGTAGGCAAACATGCCACTCTTTAACTTTGGAGGGGATTTTCTCCTTCAAAAGTGGGTATTATTGGTCTGGACTTGTGCTAGATGGATTCTCCATGAAATTCTGCATAAATAGACCCTCACGTCACCATCCATACCTTGGTCATCTCACCATCAAAAAAAGATACAAAAATAATAAAGTACCATGTCGGCCGACGATGTCTCCATGAACGCAGCCAATGATCGCGTCGTCAGTTTAGGTGGGGATGACAGCGCATTCAATCCCATCACTGAACCAACCGACAATGTCATCGGCGAGACAAACCCTTCTATTGTTGATGTCGCTCCTTGTCCTGCAGTAGCAGTAGACGCTGATGACTACGTTGTGGGCAACGCCGACGCCATAATGGATGATGCGGAAAACATTGGCTCCCCTGGCTCTCCTCCTGATCTTATCATACCAACTCTATCTCCACCACCATTGTTGCAAGATCCAGTGCTGCCAATGGATGATGTGTCTGTGAATCTCAAGACAATAGAAACGTACAATGGTACTGTTGAAGCGTTGGAGAATGGTCAGTCCGACAACAACGACGATGGCAAGAACAAAACCCGAAGGAAGCGGATCAAGTACAAAGACCAGGGCGTCTGCGCAAATTTTTGTGTCTACTTGAAGCCTGACTCTCCCAACCACGTAATATACAACCATCGTGCAGCGGATTACATCATGACCGGCGTAATCACGGAAGTTCCAAACCAAAAAAATGGAATGTACTACAAGGTCTTGTGGAATACAGAGGATTGCAACTTGAAGATTGATGAGATGAACATACGAACATCGTTTTTCAAGGACGACACCACTTTTGAAGCTATTAGAAAGGCACGAGAGGAATACGATAAGAACAATGCATCATATGTTGATGAAACAGAGCAAAATCAAAATATCGAAGCCGTGAAAACAAATGCGCTCGACCTCGTTATGGGTGGACATCGACCAACCGCTTCGCCGTCGTCAAAAAGAAACTACTGCTGTGTATGCAAACTTGAAGAAAACATCATTTCGAAGTTGGAATTGCAGAAGAAACAACAGCTCGAGGGGAAAATATCAACTAGGGTGATGGAAGAAGAGATGAGTTGGAAATATGATTTGGGACCCTCGTTGCATACACAGCAACATTTGTGCAAGAAGTGCTCGAGTGATGACTGCACACTTATGTGCCATATCGTTCGAACAGAATCAAATCGTCGAATGATATTTACCCTCGACCAGTTTCAAGGTATGAGTTGTTTTGAAGTTGGCCATGTTATTCTGAGGGAAGGGCTTTTCCATTGCAACACTGACATTGATGCAAAACAAAAAGTTAGTGTTCGAACAGGTCATCCCATTTGGGTTAGGTTGCGGGAAATCTACAGGTTGAAGGACAAAAAGAGGAAGAAGAAACGTATCGGGGACAACATAAATTCAAGTGATTTGTCGTCAGCTTCCGAAGAGGAGGAAGAGGATATATGCATGATTGGGTGTATTTTTGGCCAAAATTGGTGGTAGAAAATATGGACGCTTACGTAGAAAGATACTAGTTCCTATGTATTTTAGTCTGATGACCGCTCCATAAAAGATCATGCTTCGGCCGTGCTTCAGGGTTGCAGCGTCC
>JALLAR010000060.1:0-26333 GCA_036939335.1 Conticribra guillardii
CATCGCATGGGAGAAGAGTGGATGGAAGTGGTGGTGTAGACACCAAGGAAGGACGCGTGATGTGTGGGAGAGATGGTGATGAGCAGCAGGCGGCAGGCCGAGACGGCCCGGGTTCATAGACCGCATGGTCCCAGCTCTCTGGTCAACGTGGGATCATGGGGGCAGCACTAATGCTGTGATAGTGGCATTAGGGATGGACGAGTTGGTGGTGATATGCAGTAGAATATATGATAGAGGGGAGAGCCGCCAGCAATTGGAGGTGGACAAGATGTTGCCATCGGCATGACTGGCAACAATAATGATTGTTGCATTATCATTTTGTGTGTGTGTTGCGCGTGCTGCTCGCTCTTAGATGTTGTTATTATTTTATTATTTTATTATGTGTTGTTGTTTCTTGGGTTAGTGTTGTGGGTGTGTGATCACAACAAAGATTGTAAATAGGAATCAGTACAAATTAATAATAAAAAGCATGATTCTTGGCGCGTGCGCCAGACCCATGCTCTTGTAGCACACTCATCAACAAACCTTACTAGGTAAATGGTAGGAGTAATAATTATATGTTCAATAAACAGTTAGTATTCATACGTAAATTTTATTTTTGGTTGGACAAACTAATATTACCGACACAAGGTAAATAATAATTGTGGAACCCTGTCTGATGACGTAATCAATTACCGGCCCTACAAAAAATACTAAAAATCCTTATCTAATGGTAATACAGTATCTGGGTATCTCCTTTTTATAAAATTAAATTTTGAGTTTTCAGATTATATTACTGAAAATTGAGGTAAGAAAAACTTTTTAAAATCAAAATAAGATAGTTATCGGTAATGTTTATGGGTAAAATATTCGATACGTACGGTAATTGATGACTACCTAAAAAAACTACTAAAAATCCTTATTTTATGGTAATAAATATCTGATTTGAAATAGAAAATCCTTTTCGTAAAATTAAATTCCGAATTTTCAGATATAATTACTGATCAATGGATATAATTACCAATGAAAGGTGATTTATCACCTATAGTGGTTATCTAAATGTTTCAGATGTGGTTCAAACTTGCTTGTTTTGTTGTCCTTTGCTCTAGTACAGTAGAGCTCTCCATCTCTCTGACTCTCTTCGAGAGAAATACTATACATAACCTAACTGGGCAATAGTGTAGTCATCAGAGATAGAAATAAGTAAAATGAATTTAAGTAAAAAAGTGAAGTAAAAGTAAAACCAGCTTATTTGGTCTTACTTTAGTTTACTCTTACTTTGGGCTTACTTGGACTTTTTGGCAATATGGCTTACTGAAGTAATTTCAAAAAGGGGTAATCCCATTCCATAGTTTACATAGATTACTTGTTTTTAATAATTGATTATCCCTATTAATTTTAATGAGCTCCTTATTTATGTAGATGTAGTATATATCCTGTATCTTGATGTATGATAGTATTAAAGTACACATAAAGAATAATTTTCAATCCTATTTTAATTTTTGTGGCTTGTGGCAGTTGGGCATTAGATTATCAAACTCCCAGTATGCAACAACTATACCACTAAACCTAATGCTTCCATATCACATGAATGTAAATTGTGTTTTATAAAATAAAATGATTATGTTTTGGAAATAAAAATGGCCAATGGCCAACAACTTAGCCCACACACCTGTCACCAAGCAAAGCAATTTTCTTTTATCACAGCTATTAGCTCCGTGATCAACAGCTCAGTTGTAAATTTTATTCAGACGTCTTTATTAATGATATGTTGTTGCTGGCTGCTGTTGCTGTTGGTATTGTTTTAGTATTCAGGAGTATTGATAATAATCCAATTGTTCATAATATTACTGTTTTGGGTAAAAGTAAGCAAACGTAAAGCTGTAAATTAGATTCTTGTGATGAGATTTACTTTACTTCTCTGTGTACTGAGATTTAGTGCATCATTCAAATTACTTTACTTTACTTAATTTAGGGTGATTTTGACCTTACTTTACTTTTTTCCAAAGTACTACTTATTTCTAACTCTACGTATAGGTCGTTGAATAAACCGCATCGGAAAAATAAGCCGCAGAAGCATTTTTTACTGATTCCTACGAACATTGTAATTTGCAGCTCGATGACAAGTGATGATGAGACCTGCTTTTCATGTAGGAATAGTACAAAAAAAAGCTTGATAAAACATTTGCTGCGGTTTATTCAACGACCTATACTAGTCATTATTTGTAATTTGGGGTATTTTGGTACTGAGATGCAGACACCTTCGCCAAGCAAAATAATCATATGCTGTCTGAAGGCTTCAAATCAATTTCTCACTGCCCTTATCACTATGATAATTATTACCAATACTAGAATTAATAATTTAATTACTTTAACTGCTTAATATTACAAATATCAATTCTAATAGTATTCTATTGACATTGCTATTAAAGTTGTAATTTTATCACTTTCATTACTATATATATCTACATCCTACCATTTTGCAGTGCCAGATCAATTGTGATCAAATGGACAGTGTGAATCAATGCCATCATATTCTTATCCTTGATTATTGTTGTTGGTGTTGATGGTTTGTTGCATTCAGAGGAAAACTGATGGTAATAAGAGAAAGTGAGCAAGCATCAGACAATATCAACAAATGCGCATCCAGTTTGCCACAATAAATATTAGCGACACCACATGATAAACAATGAAGAATAAATTTATAAAACGAAAATCAATATTATGTTACTAATAAACTATTATTATGTAAACACTAATAATATTATACTTGGAAATAAAATATTAATCGATTAAAGAACAATTCAACATCATTGTGTGTTTCATTCATCTATTCAATAGTGGATGATCTTAGTGTCATATTGTGGAGGTTTTATTGCAGTCGTGTTTGTTGATTACTGTTGCGTCTTTATTGTTGCATCAATCATGCGAGGTTATTGGTTGCTCGTCTTGCCCCGTTTGTGCACGCCGAGAGAAAGAAGGCTGTACTAGTTGCCAGTTTCCTAGAAAGGTGACTGAGGGCTGTCGCTGGCATCAGCTGTGCCCCCCCTCGTCACATTCACCGCATGCAGTAATATTATCGATGCCCACCCCCTAATTGGCGATGATCATCCAGTACTGTCGCTTTTGCATCTTTTATCCAACACCGCATTCACTGCAAGTATAACATCTCTAACCAATGAGGAAGTGAAAGAAAAAATACATTCTTTGTTATGGTGGGCATGTCGACTCCACCCGCTCTCGTCTCCCTCGCTCCACGACATTCTGCCGTATTATCCCACCTGCATCCACCTCCATCGCTCCGCCGTCTCACCTGTTGCCCTCCACTCATGCCCCCCTCGCCCCCATAAGGCTCGACCTCAAGCTTGTCGCATTTTTATGATCTCAGTTGATTGTTGTATTTTTTTTCTGTCTTCCCTGACGATTGTTGTGTGTTGTTGAAGGTGAAGGATATGTGGCAGCAGCAGAAACGATGGGCGCGTGGAACATCTTCTCCGCGCAGCAATGTTGGGCACATGGCCAGGAATGCCTCGTTGGCGGAGGTATTTTCGAATAAAAAAGGTTGGGCGGAGGTGGTTTCGCTGGTCGAAGCGACCGCCATCATGACTGGAACCTCCAAGAACGGTCGAGATCATCTTCATCGATGCAACAATCAAAATATCGACGACAGGCCCGAAGGCAGAAGTGGCGCCTCAAGCAATGGGAATAATGGTGATTTTGCGAAATGGTAGGAGTGGCGAGGGAGATACGAGTATTTTGGTGATGGTAGTTAAGTTATTGGCGTGGCGGGGACGATTAGAGGCCATTTCAGCACACCCTCTGTCTACCTAGAGAGGCCAGACAAAGGGTGTGCCATTTCGGATTTCGGTCGGTTGCGAGTTGCGATCGGCCGTCCGACGGCCGCCGATCGGTGATCGGTGCTAATTAAGAGGTTGTCTACAATATTTTTTACGTTTTCGCACGTAGTAGTAGTACTACCATACGATATTGCGGTAGATTGTAGGCATGATGTTAGATACTACCCGCCTCTACCCGCCCGCGACGATATTGTGAACTCTTTGAATCAAACGCGAGACAATGAACACGACCGACAAACAAAACTCAAACCTCCCCATTGTCATATCACCCACCCACACACATAATGATATCCAACAAAAGTCTGTTCAAATCAACCAAAAAGCATAAATCGTGACTGATCGTTACACCAACAACAGCCAACAACGCCACGAAGGACACATCAATGGATTTACAAATGCACAATGAAGATGCTCGTGTTTATCAACGAGCATCCACGAAGTCGACGATGGAAAACTCAGATCCCTCCATGAATGTTGCGAGCGATCACGACGCTTCAAATAGAGGCATGAGCGAATCATCGGCAATGTCGCCAAAGTTAGCGACGATTTCCGATTCAGCCAAGGCAGCGTTAAACCTCACCTTTCCAAGATGCTCAATCTGTCAGACCGGATGGTTTGACGCAATAGAGGAAGAAAGAAGTAGTAATAAAAAAGTCGATGCAATGGAAAATAGCCGTGACGATGGTAATCCATCTGCATATGAACCCCAATCCAATGCGAATGACATAACTAGGAACGTCCAATCTCCCAACTCATCCAATCACCAATCAAAAAGAAAAAGAGGCAACCGCCCGTCAGTGTTGAATTTATTCCCAATGCCTTCCTGTCAATGCTCTACTCGACTCGCTGTGCCTCCCTTGCCCACACACCTCTGTGCAAACATTAACGACTCCCAAGAAAAACAAAATGCATCGAATGACATATCAGTCACAAATAATGGTACACTCAAAAGCCTATCCAAAATCTCAATCCACACTTTTAAGAACCTAGCAATATGCCGAACCTGCCTCGAGAAACGAATATCCGTCGCGAATGAAGTTCAAGAACATGACTATCGCGATAATAGACCAAACGGACAACGTAATGTCCACTTTACAGTGGAGCCCAAGTGTGTTCAATGTCAACAAAAATTTATGGCGAGAGTTTTGCTTCGGTTGTTAGAAGGAGGGCGAGAAGGAGACGGTGCAAACGCAAGAGGGGCAAATGGAGGAACGGATAAAAAGAGAGGGAGGGGATCAGCAAAATCTGTGGATTGGTGGGACGCATTAGAGGCAACAATTCAATTGGTGGGGTGGGCAAAGCGAGAGAGAAGAAGGGGCAGAAGGAAAATTAGGAGGGAAATGAAGAAAATGGGAAAATATCAAAATAGCGACGACGATGAGCATCTGAGAGAAGAGAAAGAATGGTGGGAGGAACATGGTTGTTGCGGAAGAGATGGCGAAGGATCCAGTGAAGACTGCTATTCTGATTCGTGTAGCGAGGAAGAGGATTGGTTGCAATATTCTCAGCATAGAAAGAGCCCAGGTCAAATTCGAGCAGCACCTGGGGAAATACTAAACGAATTACTGCAAAAAGATCCCAAACTTCGAATGGAAAAGGAGGATGAAGTATTCGCAAAACAATTTCTTCAACAAGAGGAGGAAGAGAAAAGAAAGGAAGAAGAAAAAGACCGCGAACTAGCTTTGAAGTTGCAGGGAGATCCGGAAGAGAAAAGTAAGGAAGAAGAAAAAGACCACGAGCTAGCTTTGAAGCTGCAGGAGGCTCAGAAGAAGACGCCAATAAAAACACGGTCAAAGAGCTATCCAGAAGGAGTTACTCATTCGGTTTTAGATTCTTTTAAGAGAACGCCTCCTACTGGAGCACCGGCAACCACTGCAGCTTTGAGTGAATTGTGTCGTGATAGATCTCTTGCAATAGCATCAGATAATACTGCAAGAAAAAGTCCAAAAGGAAAGAAAGATGTCGTTGCCATCGATCTCACAATAAATGACGCCGAAGACGACGACCAGAACACGCCAACACACGCTAATCATTCGAATAAACAGTATGCTGTATTGCAAAATGCCGGCGACATGACAAAAAATATTTTCGGACAAAATGATCAGTCAGATGGCGATGAGGAAGTCAACTCCAATAATCAAAATAGGGCTGGATCATCTAGCGATCACTCGAAGGTAGCTACTGCATCTGCACACGAGCAGTCTTCTGTCGAATATCCTCTTGTTACTCCACCAAATGATCGGTCTACCGTACCTCAATCCTTTCATCTATCCAAAAATCCCAAACATAATTCTACAACAAATAAACGAAAACCGGAACCAAACATTACTTCGCCATTTATGTCTGGATCAACAAAAAAGCTGAGAGAACCAAAACATCACGAGTTGATTAGTGCAAAGGAACCAGAGATCAGAGTTAATGACAAATCTGTAAGCGAAATCATGAATATGGGGTTTCGGGAAGAAGATGCAAAACGGTGCCTGAGAGATGCCGATGGCGATATTCAATTGGCTGTGAGCATGTTGCTATCAGATGCATCAGAGTCGTGAGGTGCAAGAAAGCGAATTATTTTTGGTTGAATAATTATCTGTTGTGAACAAAATATTCTATGATGAGATATTATCTTTTTCATCTCATGAAACAAGTTGAACATCCCATTTTTCTGTTGCGATAAAATCTATTTGTCTATTAAAAGTTGTGATAATAATTAGAAACAAAAACATTTCTTATACTCTTGGACTGATATTTGCGTTTTTGTGCAAAGCATCGAGATGTGATCATGTTGGTACAATACAATGATCAAAAATCAATTGCATAATTTCACCATCCCAAGGTGCAAGCTCATTGGTGCATTGATTATTGCAAACGAAAACACACTAATAGTAGCGCATACAAATAACAGTACCACCACTTCATCTTTAATGCGCCAGGAAACCATATGCAAAGGAAACAAAAAGCAAGAAGATGGCAAAAATCATGATTTTAGAAATGGGGTCAGAACTTTCTGAGACCACTTTACTTTTTAAATTCATTACGATACATAAAATTAAACCGGAGATTGGCTGTTTTTCAATCTTTCCCGTCACATGATGATACTTAATTCATTTCATGCCAATTTTCTAAACTTAGTGAAAGGTGCGTGCATGCAAGCAAGCAACCCCATTGAGCAACCCGGAATCTTCCAGTGAAAGGAAATGCTGACGTAGAGCTTCGCAGGATTGCAAGATTCGATTGAAGAGTAGTACGTCAGCAAACTTGACACGTCACCTTGACATTTCGACAAAAAAGATCTTCGCCGTCAGCAATACTGAAGCATACGTGGGAACCCGTGACCAAAAAAGAAGCCGGGGCCATTCGCAGTCCATTCAATCGACCAGCCAGGCATCCAGTGAATCCAGGCAGGAGCGCTCCTATATATCCTGCAATCTTCCCACAACAACAACGATAAGATAGGACGACGATGAACATCCGATCCCTTGATCTCTAGAGAAGGACTACTAGATACAACCCAATTCACCATCGCAATAATTAAAGGCAGTCCCTTATTTATCGCAACAAACTGAATAATGTTGGCTACAACAATGCTATCCCGCCGACTGGCGAGTCGATCACCCCAATTTCGTTCTCCGATCATCGTCAAAAGGAGCACCAACACATCATCTTCAAACGCACCAAAGGAAGCTGGTAAATCATTCGCCGAACGCAACCCCTTTGTGTTTCAACTTGGCGTAGCAACCTCTAAAACCGCAGCTGCCGACATGCTCGTACAGGTTGTTGTGGAGAAGAAAAAAATGAACGAACTTGACCTCAAACGAAATGGCATTTTTGTTCTTTTTGGTTTTGCATACCTCGGAGGATTCCAATATTGGCTCATGGTGACCAAGTTTAGCAAATGGTAAGAATTCGTTATTAATTTTTCCCTTTTTTATGTAGCTTTGAAAAAAATATATATGCATTGATTTTTATTCGTGTTTATTTCCAAGGTTTCCATCACGCGCACGTTTTTCACAGCTGACCTTTGCGGAGAAGTTAAAAGATACTGCGGGAATGATGGATGCTATGAAAATGGTGGCATTTGATTTGTTTGTGCATCTGCCCTTCATGTACTTTCCATCCTATTACGCTTGCAAAGAAATTGTCACGGGAACATCGTGGAATCCACTGGTTTGGGTAAAGGATGGGTGCACGAAGTATTGGGGGAACAAAGATGAAGATCTTTCGGCAATGATCAAGTTGTGGGGGCCTTCTGATTGTATCCAATTTAGTATGCCTATTCATATTAGCATGCCCTTCAGACACATGGTAAGTTTTTATTTTGTGAATGATAATTATTTTGTCATGAGGTTTTGACCGTGATTGTGTAACATCATGTTCTCAATGATTATGCTATCGCTTTTGGACCACAGGTGAGCTTCTTCTGGACGGCTTACGTTAGTTTTACACGTGGTGGATCAGTAGAGAAGAACGACGTGGAAGGAATAAGCAATCTTAAAAGGCGGTTGAGTGTCTCTGGAGAATAACAAACACATCACTTCACTGTTTAGATTTTGGCAGCCCTCGGAAAAAATGGCATCTGTCCTGTTCGGTGTTCAGTAGGTTTTGACGTATGTGGATATGAACATCTGGGGAATTTTTTGTAATTTATTAGTTCATACTACTTGCACGATAGTAGTTAAGTATGTACTATCTAGGTGATGCAGAAAACACATTCAGGATGACATTTTTCATTCTTTGGTTTCTGTTATGCGAATAAAACCTTATCTAAGGCTTTTCTTTGCGTAGGAAGTAGTGGAGGTAAAAGTAACCATCACCCTAGTTTCATCTGTTTTGCTATTGCAAGTGGAGCTGACTAGATCAAATGACAGCCGTTAGACCATTTTGTTCGCCCAGAAATTTGCTGCACAAGCCATGTATTTCTTCTCACTCCAAATCACAGGGGTTCGGGTATATAGTCGACTGCCATTAGTTGTGTCATCCAGAGGCTGTAACGTCAATTGGCAAAATTCATCCTTTTTACCACAGTCAGAAGAGAGAACTCGAGCTCGGATATCCGAAACACGTTCGAGTTGAATTTGCTGTGAAAAAATACCCATATCTTCTGCTTTGGAACTGATCACAGACCATAGATCTTCTACTTCAATGGCGTTGGCAATGAGAAAATGATTGCTCCATTCTGAAAGTGTGATGGCTTGAATATCAACACTTTCATCCAAGCAAAGTAGATCTCCAATTGATGCGGTGATAGATCGAACTATTCCTACAAACTCAGCGAGGCCAGATATGTAACTATTGAGCTTCCTTGACTTTAGAATAAGTTTAGAATCAGCATTGCCGCAAGTTCCGTGTAAGTAAACCAACACCTTTGTTCCAATTTCTAGATCATTTTTCACAGTGGAGAAGATGTTTTTCCAGTGTTCGCAGAGGCCAACGTTTTCATTAGACAAAGTATCGCACAAGGCAAAGCACCTTGTTAACTGTCGCATTTTCTTGCCCGGACTCTTTGGATTGATATTAAGAAACGAAACATGAAACGAGAATATTAGATATTTTCTCAGACATAATATTTCATCTCATACGAGAAATCTCACCTCCGCCTCTTTAGCAGCACATCTATCAAAGCAATCCACAATCGAAATGTCAAAATCTTCCCCCCTTACAAGCATTTGGGGGAGACTTTTTAAGTTGCAAAATCTCTTCCTCAAATCCAAGTAAGGATCATCATGGCTTCGCAAATTGTCATTTTTTGGTGGTGTACTTTCAAAGCCCGCCCAATCAGCAGGTTTGTCATCGAAAGCATCAGCCCCATTCTCTTGTTTTGAATCAACAGACGGAAGTTCGGCGTCATTTACAGTGTTATGTGCTTGCCTAACATCATCTTCAGCCGACGAAAAGGCAGAGAAGTCGCCAAAATCATCAGAATCAGCTACATTCTCAGCATCTTGAACTTGTTCGTCTCTTTCAGCAGAACCGAAACTAGAGAAGCCACCAAAATCCTCTGCCCCTCTAATTTGATTGTCATGGTGATCATTAAAAGCCAAATCACCCCCGGAAGTAACAAGACCGTCGCTAGAGGGACCTCCCATTCCTTCGAAATTTCCAAAATCATCATTTGCTCCATCGGTTTCGTGAATGCAAGGACCAACACCATTTTCATCTGACCTGTCATTTTCACTCGAGTGACCCTCAAAATTGTTGAAATTAACATCATTGTTTTGTACAGGTTTGACTGCATCGTTTAAAGGTTCAAGTGAAGGAACGATGACTGACTCATGCAATGGCACATCGTTGGAATCAGAAAAGGCTCCAAACGAGGATGGAACAATAGCGACCTCACTTGTTGTAACGCTGCTAGCCTGATTAGAACCAGCTTTTCCAAATGTATCCACATTTCCAAATTCGTCGCTGTCACAGATTGCCGCTTGATCAGGGTCGGTAGAAAACTCTCCAAAAGAAGTCACATGTGCATCATGTGTGGCGCCAAATGCATCAAATGCAGGCAATCCACCACTATTGATTATGCCAGCATTGGCAGGCGTTTGACTTATGCCTGAGAAATCTCCAAAGTCATCAGCATCCTCCCCAAGCTCAGCGCCATCGCCAAGACTTGCTGAAAACGGCGGCAGAGGCGCATTTTGCACATCACCAAAGGCATCAAACACTGGCAATATATTTTCATTTGCTTCATTTATGCCATCGGTGTCAGGCGACATCACTCCCACGTCATCATCATCTGACGTTTGACCAGTGCCTCCGAAGTCCCCAAAGTCCTCGCCATCGTCCTTGAGCTTCACGATATCATCTGAGCTTGCTGAAAATACCCCCAGTGTTGGCAGAGGTGTGTTTTGCACATCACCAAATGCATCAAACGCAGACGGAGCATCATCTGCTTCTCTGTTATCATTAACATTGGGCGGGATATTTCCGGCATCAGCATGAACAGAGGAGTGATCTATGCCTTCGAAGTCCCCAAAGTCACCACCATAATTCTCATTCATAGTTAAATCATTATCACTAGTCGAACGAGCTTCAAGAGATGGTTGATGCGAGTCGCTCATTGTGGCAGTATTTCTGTCGACATCATCGTTTGGCGAGTTAAACCCAGTTCCCACATCAATTCCTTCGAAGTCACCAAAGTCATCATCATCAGCGATGTCCCCTGCAGACTTAGTGCTACCACTAAATGCTCCCAAGGGTGGTAAAGGTGCATCATGAACATTGCCAAAAGCGTCAAATGAAGGCAATCCATTGTCAATATTAGGGATTTGGTCCATTCTGGCGGTGTCATGACCGCCGTCCTCAGGGTTGTCCATATTATTATGACCTGATGGAAAGATTGGTAGAGGGGCATTTTGCGCATCACCAAAGGAATCGAACCCAGAGAGTGCCTCATGCTGTTGCAATGCATCATCACTCACAGCATTATAATTATTTTCATAAAACAAGTTCTCTGATGCTGCTGCTTTTTCTTCAGTGTCGGCAGCCGAGGCTAATTCAGTGTCAGCGTTGGCATCATCAGAAGTTTGATTTGTGCCCTCGAAGTTTCCGAAACTATCATCGCATTCAGAATTATCAACTTCGGTGGCACTTGCTGAAAAATCTCCAATTGGCGGAAGAGGCGCGTCTTGCGTATCGCCAAACGCGTCGAACGCAGACAGCGTAGCATCTTGGTCCACATCATCACACACAGCATTATTGTTGTTGCCAAGAAACAAGTTGTCTGATGCCTCAGCATTATCATCTGCACCAGGCGAATCAAAACCGGCGTTGGCAGTACCTTCAAAGTCACCAAAGTCGTCATCGCCAACTTCATTTTCTGAAAGTTTAGCTGTATCATCAGCAATTGTCGGAAATGCTCCCAATGGCGGTAAAGGCGCATCCTGCACATCGCCAAATGCATCAAATGCAGAGAGAGCGCCATCTTGAATCGTATCATCAATAACAGAAACATTATTGCTACCATGAAACATTTTTTCCGGCAATGCATTATTGGCAACAGAGTCAGGAGAAACAAATCCGGTGCCAGTTTCAGTAGAGCTGACGACAGTGCCTTCGAAGTCGCCGAAGTCGCCAAAGTCATCACCATCAGCTTCAACCTCCATAGGAATAGCTTTTAACGGTGATAGAGGTGCATCTTGCACATCGCCAAACGCGCCAAATGCCGATTGACTGTAATCAGAAATAGGAGCGCCATTGCCTGAGCTTGGGTCAGTTTGATTGAAGTCCCCACAATTATTGCCATTACTACTTTCATTTTCCTCACTTTTCGCCACTAAATTATCCAAAGAAGGTAAATTGGCATCTTGGGAATTACCAAAAGCGTCAAATGCTGATAGCTTCTCATCAGTTACACTCCCATCTACAATATTTTCTTCAAATAACTCTCCATTTTTGGTTGTCTCTCTTAAAACAAAATCACCGTCATTACTAGAATGGTTTTCGCCTGTACCTTCAAAGTCTCCAAAATCGTCGTCATCAATATTATTTGTCCCGAAAGAAGCACCAGAAGAAGGCGGAGTGTCATCATGTGCACCACCATTTACATCTATTGCTATCTCGCTATTTGTATTCATTCCAGTTAATTTCGTCGAATTCATTTCTGGAGAGCCTTGCTTATCAACGCCTTCAAAATCTCCAAAGTCCTCATCTTGCTCTATGATACTAGGTTGTGCCTCATCATCGAGATTGGCAGTAGATGTTTTAAAGGATCCCAACGCCGGCAAGGGTGCATCCTGTATGTCAACAAGTGCATCAAAAACAGATAATGAATGTGTACTATTTGTCTTGGCAACAACGCCGTTTCCAAGATTATTCAAACTTTCTGACTCAATTTTGCACTTGAATACACCGTTTTCCTCCATTTGAGAGTCCATGTGCACACACTGTAACCCTACTTCCTGAGAAGACTCTCCAAAAGAATTTGCACCAATGATAGCATTCTCAAAATTGCCGATATTGTTGTCATCTTCTTCATCAACCACAGCAGATTGTGGTACTTTACTACTGTTGGTTGCATCATATTCATTAGTAATGTCTTGGTTTTCTGTTTCCGCTGATCCCTTAAACATGTCCAACTCGTCTACACATTGTTCCTTCTCGATGTGATCATCTCCAAAAGGTCCTGTCTGCCCAATTGCGACCGAGGACGATACATGCGAATCCACCAACGAATCAAATGCATCAGAAACCGAGAGCACTGGCCCGGCCATGCCTAAAACTGCATCATTATTCACGGTTTCTGAAAATCCTCCAAAAGTTCCAAAATCATCTTCGTCGTCAAGCATTGTTTTGGTATCATGCATATTCTCTGCATTTGCGCCAGCTCCAAATTCACCAAAGTCATTATTGTTTTTTGGAGGAAAAACATTTCCATCCTCAGCAGCTTGAGTATTAGCTACAATACTTTCAAATCCTCCAAAGTCATCATCATCATCATCTGCCATGCCCGTTGTTTCTTGACCTTTATCAAGTGATATGTTGCTATCCCCTACCATGTTATCTGATGGTTGAAAATGATCATTTGACGTGGCGTCAGACGTTGTTGGTTGCGCAGGAGCACTGTCAAACGCCACAAAATCACCATCATCATCTGTATTTGCTGTATCATCATTACTCTCTTGTGCAATGCTTTCCACAGAGCTTCTCACATCATTGTCAACTTTTCTATCCGCCGGATAAGGAGTATTTTGCGGCGGAGGAGGAGGAGGCGGTGACTGAAAGGATGGCAATGGTCTATCCTCAACCTCTGGTAAAACACCAAACGCATCCGATACGGACAGCTTCGTAACCGACGGTGCAGTGGTCCCAGTTGTACTGATGGAGTCTCCCTCTGAATTTCTCTGCTGTTGATGTTTTTGCCACAGTTGGTATTGCAAGTCATGATTTGTCAGCATGTTAGAGATATCGACATTCGTTCCATCGTGACCAGTGTAGCTGTCACCGTTTTGGAGGCCGCCACCATTAATTCCAATCCCGCCAGGACTTCCAAAATGAGAGGAAGGGGCAGGCGGCGGAGAAGGATATTTCCCCAACAAAAAGGCTACTGTGGGAGGTGTGCTATCTGCATCGAATGTTGGCAATGCAATGACGAGATGGGCATTTTTAATAAGAGTATCCTTCAGTAACTCCATGAATTGTGTTTCGGAGTTGGGCATGGAAGGAAAAGGTGGAAGAAAATGAGCTTGTGCCATGGCGACAAGACGAAGGAGCGTGTGGAACTGGCTCCTGTGGATAAGGAAAGAAACAAGCCAGGTCAAAATATATTTTTATTAAGCATTTGAAATACAATGACGAATAAATCATGTGTTCGCCAAACTTAATCACTGGGAAATCAATTGTATTTCCCACAGACTCACCTTAATGTCAAAGTGCCCACACTGTCAGGGTCAGCTACAGACCAAATTAAACGCAGCAAACTGCGTTCCACTCCCGACTATCCAGAAAAGAGACGAGAACGCAATAATAATAAGTTCAACCGATGATGAATTAATAATTATTTTCAAGGTAACACAAAAATTAAAACAAATTTCACAATGTTCAATGCCAATGAAAAAGTGACAATAACTGCGATCAATTTAATTCCATTGCTTCGTCATAAACTCACCGTAGTAAGAAAAGGCACAGCATTTCTCCCCGGCACGCGTATTTCAGCATTGTCATTGTTTGTCACGGGTGTGTTGAAATATGTTACTAATAAATAGGAGGCGTAGGCTCGTTCCAATTGAGTGGGGTGGTAGGGTGCCGGTTGGGATTGCATTTGCATGTTTGCTGTTGCACTGTTCACGTTCGTGTTGATCGAATATTATGAATTGCGTTTGTATGGATGCAGTTTCGGTTGGTTTCGTGTTTATGTGAGAGAGTTTCGTTTTTTGAGTCAGGGTTGTGTGTTTGCCGAACGAAGGCGATTGAATATCTACCAAGTACAAATCTTCTAGAGTATCCACTAAAGAGGAGCAACAGACAGAGCAGCCCTTATGAAGTTTCTGATGAATGGACAATTACTCTGGCGAGACGACGAAACAGAAACGCTCGATTCTAAGGATGCATCGCCATTTGATAGCGTAATGGTGTTGATCTGATGGAAGAATAACTGTATTATAATTTTATCATTTCCTCATAGTATCGTGTGAACCAGAGACTGGACGGAATGTTGAACTTTTTGGTTTGGGCATTGTTGTGTGTTTTTTTAGGGTTGCGGTTGTTTGCGGCTCCGCACTTTGTGTGTGGTCCGGGCGGATCAAGATAAGATATTATTGTACTACTATGTACGTAAGTACATAGTAGTATGTACTACTTTTTGCTTGATTGAGAAGGAAGCAAAGTGGGACACGTATTGTTTCAACGTACATACTTGTATTACAATATGGATTGCATATGCAGATGATTAATATCAGGCGAACATCAATCTAGCCGCTATCATTTCGTCCTGTTCCATCACGTACCTATGTAGATATCTCATATGTATTTTGGAGATATTTGGCACGAGAAACGAGAAGCCCAAAGTTTCGCGCTCGCTCGATAGAAGATGATGTCGCTGTCGTGCATACAACAGGATACAACTATTGTAAAATAGAAAGAAAAAGAAAAATGCGAGTCTATCGATGAAACATGCATAAAAACACAATCCACAATGACGACCAGCGAAATCCGTCGTCCGACTTCTATTTACATTTACCTGCCACCTTGAGCAAGGAACAATCATAACATCTTAAACGCAACAAAATACCTCTCTCTAGAGGGAGACACAACATTTTAGGCTCCGATATTGTAGCTATTTCTTTAGCAAAGAGGAGACGTCGAAAAGAATGGCCGGCATTGGTCGAACCCTCTAGAATTCTACTCTATATGTTAAAACTCAGCTGGGACTCCCGAAGAAAACAATAAATTAAACACACAATCAACATGAGCGAGAACAGGAATTGCCGTCAACTCCCCACCTTCATTCTCATTATCCTTCTTACCGCCGCCCTCTCCATCACCATCGCCCTCTTTTCCACCTCCATGCACTCACTTCGCTCTACATACGAACACGACCTCAACGAAGTGAATAACCACATACAGTCCATTGAATCAAAACAATCCTCCTACCAACAACAAATACAAACACTCTCTAAACTGGTAGTAAAGCAGTTAAATGCTACGGATGAATACATAAACAATATCACCAATACCGTCACCGAAGCCAAAGATGTCATTAATCAAGATATCATGCAAGTCAATGAATTGGCAGACTCGCAAAATTCACTATTGGCCACCCAATTCGCCGGAATGTTTACCGTTCTGGTAATACTGGTCAGTGGATATCATTTATCACAGCATTTACGCCAAATGCATTCACCGGTGGTACAACGTAAAATCATGGCAGTGTTATGGATGACACCAATATATTCCATCACGAGTTGGTTGTCATTGGTGTTTCCAACATCGGAACCGTATTTGGCAGTGATTCGAGAATTTTATGAAAGTTATTGCGTCTACACATTTTTATCATTTTTGATTTCAGTGTTGGGGAGAGGGGATCGATGGGCGGTGGTGCAGTTGCTGGAGCAGAGTGCAGACCAATTGAGCCCTCCGGACAAATTCATGTGTGGATGTGATAAAGCTTTGAGGAAATGTTGGGTTGGTTGTTGTAATCGATGTGGGAAAAGGAGGAGGGTGCCGCCAAATGAGGTTGAGTTGGTGAGGAATGGGGGGAGTGGTGAGAAAATGGGGGGAAGGAGTGTTGGGACGACAGATACAACAAATGATTCGGCTATTGGGGCAGGGAATGGAACATACAATAATTCTAATGGAGCACTCTCGCCAAATTCAGCCACGTCCAATGCATCCTCCACAGATGCCTACAGAGAAGAGAACTATCCAAGCAATGACCGCGCCAAAGCCGAAGCCGTATTAGACCAATGTCAAACATATGCAATGCAATTCGTGTTACTGCGTCCCCTAACTGCCATTGGATGGCTAATTTCCAACAAGTTGGTGGAGCCAAAGAGTTTTTTGGATTGGACTTCGCCCCAGTTGTATATTACAATTGTTACCAATGCCAGTATTTTCTTTGCCTTTCGGGGATTGGTTAAATTTTATCATGCAACAAGGAGGGACCTTGAGTGGTGCAACCCATGGCCAAAGTTTTTATGTATTAAAGGTGTTGGTAAGTGATGACTGTGCCATGATTTCCACTTTATATTCAAGTCATGTTTACAATATTTCTCAAACCCGCTATGCAATTACATTGTGCTGGTAGTCTTCATGACATTTTGGCAAAAAATGACAATCTCCATTATAGTGAATGTTGCATATGCTGATAAATTTGATTCACACGATGATGCCGATGACTTTGTCAAGCGGGCCCAAAACTTTTTAATATGCCTGGAGATGCTTTTTGCCGCAACAGCCCACTGCTTTGTTTTTTCTCCTGACGAATGGGCCGAAGGATACCGGCAAAGGGAAGAGATGAGGAGGAAATCGACCCACGAACCTCGGTTTGGAGATGGCATTGCGATGCAGGATTTCATCCAAGATGTGAAGCTTGTTATGGCGTCGAAGAGGCGGAGAAAACGGCGAAAAAAGATGAGAAATGGTTCTATGGATGATGCAATATCGCCTAATTCCACCATGAGTAATGATGATGATGACGAGCATTATGATTTATCGCTTACTCATTCCATTGGTCATTCTGCTGAGGAAGAAACTCCGCCAAGACGGCTGTCACTGGGATCGTTGGATGAGGAAGGAGAGGGACTTGGGCAAGGTCTACACGGGGATGGTCGGACCGGTGAAGAATTCGCTAGTGACGACGAATATGAAATAGATTTGGCATCGCCGGCCAATAAGTCACCCGCACCCAGAAACCGTTTTCGAACAGATACCAGTGATTCAAATATCTCTGTTGATGATGGTGATGTTAACACGAGTTTGGCACGAATCGAGAATTTTTTACGAGACTCAAAGTTGGAAGCGTCAACTCCTAACACGAAAGAAATTGTTTGAATTGTAGATTTGTTTTGCCATCGAAAATGATTGAAACCCATTCAAATACAAGTGATCATCCATACTCCATTGAGATAACTTTCACAATAGAAAAACTAATGATTAAATATGGGTGATACCTTTCATCCTCAAGCTACAAATATTGGACTATACGAGAAATAATTATAATTGTGCAACTGGGCATTGGAACATTTTGTTTCAGGTGATAGGATAATGAAATGTGCAGTGATATGCCTTTGGTGCATCTCTGTTACAATCGATCTACGCCCATTGCAACATTATTTTTTACTCTCTCTCTTTTCATTCGTAGTTAGGTGGTTTGGCACCAAACTTTGCAGTAAGATGCACTTATATTGTACTCTGCATAATATTATTACTGGAATCATATGTAAAAGCTGTGAATATATACTACAATCTGTAAAATTGTTGCTCCATACAATTATCGTCTACTCCTAGTTTATTTTGACCTATACTAGTTGGCTGCTTTTCACGGCTCTAAAAAACCTGAAAAAAATAATTCACACAGCAACGACAACAAAACTCGAGATAATCAAGGGATCGCCACCAACCCTCCTCGCCACCACCGTCGAACTTCAACCGGGAACTAACCATGCAGTCCGCCACCCAAAGCACTTTGGCCAATCTGGTCGAAGAGCACATAATCTCCCTCATACGCGAAGCGGCCGTGGTCAATCGTCATTCCAAACGAGGAGGTGTCGTCTCCGCGGCCGTAACAGACGATGAGAATTTGGCTTGGCAGGCTGCCATGGCCGCGGCCAGCGGTGTTGCCGGAGCGGGAGTCAAGCACACTATGGCAAGCAGCAGCGCGTCCGCATCTCGACCCAGACAGCGACGAAGAATAATTCATCACGACGATGTTAATCTGGCTTTGTATTGGAGAGGATCTGAAAAGTTGTATGTGAGCGGGGCGCCACCGTGTGTGACCCCTCCTTCTAGCGATGAAGAGGATAATAAAATTGGCAAAAAGAAAGGCGATGGTTCGGATGACAATACTAAGAAGGGAGCAGCGGTAGGAAACGCATCCAAAGCCAGCCCCAATTCACTTTCTCAACTTCTTGCAAACACAACCAAAAATAACATCAACAATGAATCGTCCGTCCCCTCATTGATGCAATCCTCCACAGTCCCCCGCATCGACCTGAACGCCTACCTTCAATCTGAATATTCCGTCCGTCCACCCTGTGAATTGGGCATGACAGTGCACTGGCTGGCAGTTGATGGAGTGAGTCCCATGACTCCCATGAATGATGTTTGGAATAATCCACCAAAACATCATCAACATGTTCACATGATGCATAACAATACTACTGGAGATGGGATGTCTCTTCCAAATGGACAAGGTTCTAGGAATACCATTCATTCCAAGGACATCACACCGCTCATTGATGCGAGCTTCAATGATGACTATTACAATGGCCAAGACGATGACAACAACACAACGACCACCTCCAACACCCATTCCGATTCCTCCATTCGCATCAGAGAACTCCAACAACGTCTCCTATCGGAAGAACTTCAGCTCTACTATGCGCGCATAACTACCACCATTGAATCTTCCAATGACATGTCCGAAATATCTGCGGCATTGCATGGTATAAGGACGGATGGGGGGATACAGGAATTGGTGCCGTTTTTGTCACGATTTGTGGGAATGGGACTGTCGGCGAAAAAGAATTTAGTGAGGACGGACATGTGTCGGAGGTTGGTGAGGGTTTTTGATGCTATGCTGGATAATTCAAACTTGCATTTGGATTTGCAGGTAAGTAATGTTTAAAATGTATATATCTTGCTTGTCTGAAGTTTTGCAACTTTGATGTTTTTTAAGATCGAATCAGTTGCTTTGCTTTCTTAATCATTATATTTTAATAAAATCCATTGATTTTATGTGTTGCAGCTACATCAACTGTTCACACCAGTGGGAACATGTGTTGTGGCGAAAAAACTCTCAACCTCTCCGTATGACGATCATTGGTCTCTTCGTGAAGAAGCAGCTTGTTGCCTCATCAAGGCGTGCCGAATGTAAGTGTGTGTTTCAGTGAAGTTGATGATACAAACATCTCCATTTATTATTTATGTGTTGGAAAATCTCAACATGCGCATTCATGCTCACGATCTGTCTTCTTTCAATTTTATCCTCTCCATTAATATTAGTTACGGAGATCAGTACACCAGTATCAAACCACGTGTAATCAAACTACTCACCCAACAAGCCCTTCGTATTGATCGACCCTTCCCCACACAATATGGAGGCATTGTAGGAATTTCTCTATTTGGTTCTCGTGCAATTGATGCCTTTTTATTGCCATTAGCACGGGCCTATTGGGAACGTTGGGAGATGGAGTTGGATATTGTGACTAAATCTGGTGGCGGTGGGGGAGATGCTTTGAGAGAGTATGAGTTGCACATGTGCCAGCAGGCTCTTTTGGTAAGATATTTGAAGGATATGGAAATGCTTCTTTGTTCACTAATGCTTTCAAAACCAGGATATGATTTATTGTGCAAGATCTGACACCGTATAATTTGTTATCACTGTTCAATTGCAGAGCGCAATTGCTATTTTCATCCAAAATGTGAACTTTCAAGAGCAAGCAAAACGGGTGGACATTGACTCATTTTCAGAGGTCTTTGGAGAGCGACTTATTCCTATGATTCCTGAACCGACGGATTACATGATGGCAGTATTGTAGTTTTATTTGTGTTTGTTGGAAAGGAAAAGAAATGAGGGATAATTTGTGTGCCCAAAAAATAGTAATATGGGGAATTGTCATTTTGTGGAATTTATATTCATAGAGAATCAGAAAATATCTATTAATTTAATTTGATTATTTAGAACCTTTTCAAGGCAACATATAAAAATGAAAGTATGTGACCGCATAATAATTGTATGCCTTTTGGAAAATTATTGCAGTCCTTTTGGTTTAAAGTCAATATGCCGCTGCCAAAAGTAATCTTTGAACACAATGTCGTCTGATGAAACCAGAATTAATTTGCACAAAACTGATGTGATTCTTGATTATTCAGTCTGTTTTACTTCTTCCCCCCAAGAGAGAATACTACCAGTAGTAGTACCTAGCTGCATTTTGTTAGATTTTGTTTCACACACAACAAATGAAATTTGATTTGTTGGTATTGTATTCTATTTTTTGCTTTCTAAGATGTGAGGGGAGTCCAAACAATGTTCACTTAAAAGTTCCGCTTGTGTCACGTTTGCCCATGTCGTGTTGACCTTTTGACCTGGTAGGTACATAGGTTAGGTGTTGAGGAAGAATCTCTCTGAAGAATCTTTCATAGCTCTCTTCGTGGACTGGAGCATGCAAAGAACAAAAAATAAACGGCTGTGAACTGTTTCATTTCACTTTTTATGATTCCCTTTCAATAAAAGTGCCTGGCTGTGCAGCTTTCTTAGGCGTATTGTAATTTTTTATGTTGGTGGGAGTCTCTGACTCTTGCATGATCTGAATGGTCTGCATGATCGACAACTCCGCTGACTTTTTCGCTATTTTTCGCCAAGTCGCGCAGAAGTCGCGAATGAGATCAAAAATTGAGCTAGGCTGAGAAATTATTCGAACTTGAGCGTCAGAATCTCAAATGTTTGGATCTTACTGATTCCCACATAGATATTCCGGGCTTCCCATCATTTAACATGGGAATTAAATATTGGATCCACATTTTCATGTATCTTTTGCGTAGTACGTTTTTACATAGCATGACACTACTTGAGAGCCATTCATCGCGTTCCGATTCCGTCCAAACATCCTCACATGAACGAAACCTTTTTTGATCTTCTGAACTATGAAGTTGACTCCGTCCATAAAAAAATATTGTATTGTACTAACAGACCAACAATGCTGCCATTGAATTGCATTCTTGAAGAACACGCGAAGATCTACACGAGAACGCCAAACTGGTCGAACAAAGAGTAACGAGTAAATCGCATTGTGAGTTCATAATTTTTCGAAACTGCCAAACGCAACATAAATTTCCTGATCGTTGAATCTCGCGTTCTAAAAATCAATATATCATCATGCCTCCCTACGACCTATCAATGGATAAACTCTTCCTCGACGAAGTCGATAAAACAAGCATGAACGACAAGTCCACTCTCCACAAAGCAACCCTTGAAGCGCTCACTAGCGTCCTTCGAGACAATGGCGCCTACCTCGGCGGATCCGCCATCGGCAAGGGCTTCCGCCACGCTGCTCGTTTCCATCTTCGTAAACGCGCCCCTCTAACTATTCCCCTCAACCCCGTAGACAAAATCCCGGGAGAAGACCTTCAACTCTACGAATGGGACGATTCTGCACTCGAACCGGGAGTGCAGCACTGCATTGAAGATCCATTCTACGTTGTGGATTTGGGAATTGTTGGCGCACAGTTGGCGAGATGGCGTGCCAATTTCCCACGTGTTGTTCCGTACTATGCCGTCAAATGCAACCCTGATCCAGCCATTGTGCGCACGCTTGCTGCGCTGGGATGTAACTTTGACTGCGCTTCCCGAGGGGAAATTGAATTGGTTCAGCAAGTGTCTCGTCAACTTCCCACTGAAATTCCCAAGCCCGATGTGAGTATTCAAACAATTACATTTTGATATTGTACTTTATTTTATATTCCAACAAATGCAGACGAAAATGGTAAAAACACGAACCCGTGATTTCTTTTTTTTTCTCACAATTTCATCAATTTTTATTTGTTTTGCTTCTTTTCTGCAGATTATCTACGCTAATCCATGCAAGGGACGGGGACACATCATTGATGCAGTATGCCGAGGCGTACGCAGAGTAACCTTTGACAATGTCGCCGAAGTTCAAAAGTGCGCGAGCATTTCCAAGAAAATCCAGCTCATCATGCGTATCATCACGGATGATTCTGGATCGCAATGCCGTTTGTCATCCAAGTTTGGTGCGCCCAAGCAGCATTGGCCTGTGTTGCTTGCTGAGGCAAAGAGGTGCGGTTTGGATGTTGTGGGGGTTTCGTTCCACGTGGGTTCAGGATGCCGTGACGCATCTAGGTACGAAATGGCCTTGAAGGACTGTAAGACTCTATTTGAGATGGCGAAGCGTGACTTTGGGTTTGATATGAATCTTCTCGATATTGGTGGGGGTTTCCCTGGTGAAACACACAGTCTTTGGAATCCTGCCCAGGTAAGATTGTGCATTGAGTAAATTGTATGCAAGAAAAATTGCATTCCTAACTTTTTGGTGCGGTGTTTTCTTTTTAAAGGCTTTTGGAGATCCCACTGCTGAAGAAAGAGACCCAGAAGTTGTCCCAGGTCATCGCAGAAAGCCAACAGTAATGGAAGACATTCCATCCATCCGTGAAGAAGAAGAGGAAGATGACGCAGGAGAAGACTTGCCAGATGATGGTAAGGAAGGAAAAGATCCCAAAGAACTAGTAGATGATGAATCAGAGGACGCAAAGGAAAATCAATACATGTACTTTAATGAAATTGCAGCGGCTGTGGCGCCAATGCTTGACGAAATGTTCCCCCCTTCATCGGGCGTGAGAATCATTGCTGAACCAGGACGCTACCTTGTTGCCGCTGCCGCTACACTTGTTGCATCTGTGGTCAGTATTCGCGCCAATGCCACGACTGATAAGGTCCCCACTCAAGGCATTTCCGACAAGACTGCCTCTGAAAATGTCTTTCTCGTAACTCGTGGCGAAGAGGATGAAATTGTGCAGGAGACTGCTCGTGCATTGGAGAGGGACGAAAACCCTATCATGGACACCCTTTTGGAAGAGTTGGCTGACTATTCTCAGCGTTATGCCCGTGCAAATTTGAGTCAGCAAGAAGTTGATGTATACTTGGACGATGTGGAGGCAGGTGATACTGGCGTGTTTCTTCGCGAGGCTCCTACTGTGGAACCTGGAAGTGATGCTGTAGGAGGAGAATTGACACACACTGTTGAGGGTATGCAAGCTGGTATCGTCGTGGGTTGCGCAGATATGTTTGATGATGATGCATCTGCTATTTCTGGAAGGCGATCTCGCGGACAAAGCTTCGATGATGCGTCAGCAGCTGAGAGTGTCATGGATATACCATTCGTTCTTGCAGCCGCAGGAGAGGCTGCCGTGTCTGGTATCGTGCGCCAGGCAATTGCAGACTCTGCGCAGCCACTACAGGATGATTATGCATACTACATCAACGATGGTGTGTATGGTGCTTTCAACAACCTTTTGTTCGATCACGCAACTGTTCGCCCTCGTAAATTGCGAGATGCTCTCAACCCCAAACACAAAATTATTGAAGTTGTGCAAGGGACTGGAGATAGTGCACTCCGCATTCTAGAGTTGATTGAGGATGGAGAAGAGTCTTCGCCCGACGACGAAAATCTCTACCCATCCACGGTGTTTGGACCCACATGCGACTCCATGGATGTGCTCAGCAGAGGAGTTCTCTTGCCCAAGATGAATATTGGTGATTGGATGTATTTCCAAAACATGGGCGCTTACACTTCTGCAGCGGCTAGTACATTCAATGGTTTTGCAACCACTGAAACTTTCTATGTGTGCAGCGTTCCTCCCCAGCATTTCAAAAAGCTTGTGGCTGAGGGAAGAGTCGGACCTGACGATCTTAACGAAGAAAAGAAAGAGGCTTAATTCGCCATTGCTGCCTTCGCCATATAATTTCACTGATCGGGTACAGAATAAATGGATGGGGAAGGATGATTTGAATTGAAACTGGGTTGTCTGTATGTTTATTTACCTTCTGACCTATGCCTGGTTGGAAAGCTATCAAAGAAAAGATGTGACAGTTGTTGCATGGTATTGGATTCTCATGGCCCTCTGAAAGCTGCGCATATGAATACTGTAAAGCTAATATTCCAAGTTACTGTTTGTTTATGACTATTCCGTGGTAGTACTCGAAGAGAACACTGAGGGACGAAATCATCGAGACATATTTTTAGTGAACAGTTCTACTTTTGAACACGATATGAGAGTTTCAGTTGTTCGAGTTTTTGTTGCCATTGATCCATCATGGAGAATTCTTCATCAGAATCCATTCCCTCCAACTCATCAAAATCATAATCCGTCGTAGGGAAATAGTCGTCATAACACCTTTCCTTCAGATCATACGCGAACCCTTGGAAAAAGCCTTTAGTGCAGATATAAATGGAGCGAGTATCTGACGATAGTGCATGCATGAGACAGAAAAAAGTTTCCAAAGGTGACAGAATCCCCAAAAACGAATTGATTAGTATGTAATGTTGAGTCACATGCTCCTCAGAATAGCCATACTGGGGTTCGAAGTAAATGCAAGCTTGGCATAAACCCTTCCACTTGGTGTTGGCACTGGAGGAAAGTCTGCAAAACGTAGGTATCCAGAGGATCCTAAGCAGATTTGGGGGTCATGATTGGACAACACTTCATCTTGCAATCTCCTGTCAAAAATATATCCTGCAAGGCATTGGTAATACTGCTCAGATGAAAACTCATAGAAGGCTAGGAATGCCCCATTATCATCGAACAAGGCAACAAAGCTTTCTTCGCAGTCATATGACTTCGTGTATTGAAGAATGGCGAATTGCTTCTCAATACGAGATGCTAAGTCTTTGATGACGCCAAGGCGTAAGGGACCACAAAGGTCGTCATTCTCAGGTGCCATCATTTCCTCCCAAATTGGGTTGCTATGTGTGATTCAGGGCTGATGAAGAAATCTTCGAAACATGTCAGAATGCCCACGGGTTTGAATAACTTCCTCTTCAAGTTTGTTCAATGCTGGAGCTACAACCCGCCTTAAAATAATGTATACAAGCAGTGTGGCAATGGAAATATTTAAGAACATTTAAATTTTCTTTTTCGTTATCTGGATTGGAAAATGAATGTACCTTGTCATCTTGCACACGTGCATGAGTCGGACCAAGTCCATTGGGTCAAGCCAAGCGCCGCGTTCATCATTTTGGAGAATGAAATCAAGAAGCCAGCAGAGATTGCTTTCTACCATCATCCCATCTGCAGCGGCACTCCCATCGGTCTTCCTGACTTTCGAATCATTTTCAATCGTGGCGTTGGCGTATGGACGTTTTGCAGGTGACATTGCAGGGTTTTTTCTAGTGGGTGCTGGATAGTGGTGGATGAATGGAGGATGCCACGAGGAAGAAACAGGCGATGTTTAAAGTTTTATTCGGCGAGCATTCGTTCGGTTTCGCTCGGGCGTCGGGCGCACACGACGACGAGAAGACAAAAATGACAATTCCAAGAACTACTACATATTAGATGCAGCAGCTCAAGCTTCTCTTCCAATAATTTTTAATTTCTGCAATGTATGTTATTATTATATATATGGTTAATCAATAAAATAATTTAATTTGATTAATTCTCCATTCGAGCATTATTTCTTTGTGATACAACGCTCTGTTCCAATTCACGTAAAAAAAATTCATGTTTCAAATGATCTATGCAAATCCAAAGGTTTGAATAGAAATAATCCTTCAAATGTACGCACACGAGAAAGAACTGTATACACCCAATTCACAAATGCATAACCCCATG